>JAMZAV010005739.1:0-39983 GCA_024449915.1 Sweltsa coloradensis
GATCCAGGAGTAAATATGTGAACCTGGTACAGCACAAACAAACAAACCTAATAAGTACAACATTCTCTCCTATTTTCCAAATGTTCAGCTAAATCGGTCAAGCCCTTAAGCAGTGTAGATAGAAATTACATTTTAACAAAAGTAACGAATTACCATGGCAACGAAAAGTCGCACGAGTATTCTGGTCACTATGCACTGCCACCTAGAAGTAATCAAAATAATATCGAGGATGCAGTGTATTATTTGTTATCAAAGAGTTAAAATAGTTTTCCCAAAGACATGATGTCAAGGTCCTCTAGATGGCGGTGTATTTTATCCATTCTCTCCTATTTTACAAATTTTCAGCCAATTCGGTCAAGACCTTAAAGACTGTTTGGTATGTAACATTATGGGAATGTCGTACTCGGGTCGTGTTGCACGTACCGGTGCTCGCTCAACAACGCGACGGGACTTTTGCGTTTTCCTAGTTAAGTTTAAGGGCGCGTCAACCGTGAGGTCATAACGCGCAACTGAATGTTCAAACTCAGGACCAGACGAACACAAAGTATACGGCGCTCTGTTCAAACTGGAAGTAGAGTTAACACGGTATTGCTTGCGACTCTCACGCTACCGTGTGAATAACACTTTTAAGTAAGGATGGCCGGTGTAGGTGACTAACCAGGTTATTAGGGTGTTAGGTAACTGATAAGAAGGTTTCTCAACTTCATTAATTGGGAAACACTCCCGTAGGTCCTGATACCCCGCTGAGATAGATTGTTTAATTTCTGGATTGATGTCCATATGATAAGGGAATGCCCGAGGGCTGTTACAGAGGACTCACTACCAGCATTCGCATTAACTACTGAAGAAAACCTCGGGGAAAACTTTCAGTCAGGATTGCCGGTGGTGGGATTCGAGCCCGTGACCTCCCTCATCAGAGTCTCACACGCTACGTATGACTATCTCTTTGCTCAGAGTTAGAGTGATCTCGGAATTACTTGCGACTCGCACGCTACCTGGTAAGGAATTGAGAGACTAGCGTGCTTTGTAGACAAACTCTAAAACTAAACTTTGCACACGTATCTCGTAGTTTGCACTGTATGAAAATTCAGCACCATTCATGCACGACGCCGTAAGAAACTAGGGCGCTTCAATCAGTTAGCTCATATTGCGCAGACAGTGTTATTGTTAGTTAAATGAGTATTATGGTGTGCTTGATGGTTTTGTTTTCTAAGTTAATGAAAGAAACGAATATTATAGAGAAGATAGTGATTACAAAAGAAAAGTTTTTTAGTTGATTAAAAAAAGTAATTTTTAAAAAATGTGCACTGTGTTCAGAAATGTTTTTAAACAATTTGGGTCAGGACAAATCAACGAACCTTTCACGTCTGGTTGTCTGAGCGCGGAACTTGGTTGGCGACTACATTAACTGAAGCCGTGGACACCTGAAACAAGACAAGATCAAGACTTAGATTGGAAGAATTTGTTTGTATTTATTTGAATTAAGGGCGCGTCAACCGTAAGGTCATAATACACCACTCTATCCTTGGGGATATGGGGAGGAAGGGCCAATGCTAGTCAGAACCAGCCACGGGAAAGGGAAGGAATGGGGTTCCTCACTTCGCGGTCGTCATCGTCTTTGTCATCGTTCGTTGTGTCATTGTCATCGTCGTCGGAGAGTTCGTCAAGGGAAGGTGGAGGTGTTCCCGACGACGATTGCCAGAGCTCGCCTCTAGTTTCGGGGAAAAATATACTTCCCTCGTACTAGCTAATGTTTGTGAGATGGACTTCTACTCTTAACTCGCCTTTTACGATTAGCAGACTAAAGCAGACTGTGAGTTAATTCTTGTCCGGGCCTAGACGGATTATGTCCTCCTAAAGGAAAATATTACGACTGCGTGAAAAACTAGGGCGCTTCAACCGATTTGATAATATTTCACCACCTGTCATGTTGTATTTTATTAACTCTAACTGTGTGTTAATGTAAAGATAACAATCATTTGACTTTCCACTGTTATTAATATGTAGTAGAAGTTAAGGATATTGTCAACAACACTCATGCCAATGTCAAGTCCCTTCCACGATACCTTCTTAGCGGTGTCCCGCAGGGCACTATTCTGGGTCCAGCGTTTTTTCTTCTCTATGTAAGTGGCATGCCGGTAATCTTTGATTTCGGCTCGTTAACACAGTATGTGGACGATTCCAGCCAACTCTTTACAGCACCTTCCCCCAACAACAATCTTATCAAAATGGCCAACAAGGAGGTAGATAACATGTCCAACTACTGTACCACAAATCTTTTAGCTCTTCAAACCTCCAAATCATTTGTCTTAAACTTTCATTCTCCACACTCTCCAGTAAACTCAAGCCCTCTAATTCGTCTAAACTCAAAAAGCATTGCTTGCTCCGAGTTAGTTGAATTCTTAGGTCTAGCCACCACAGCAACTCTGGATTGGTCTCCCCAGATTGAAAAAGTTTCGTCTAAATTGAGAAGTCGTTGCTTCATGCTTAGAAAGATGAAACAAATTGTAAATTCGCAAACTTTGCTAGCGGTATATTACGCTCATATCCACTCGCATATAGCATACGGACTAATGTTCTGGGGCGCCTCATCGCAAGCAATCCGTGTCTTTCGCATTCAAAAGCGAGCCATCAGAATCATGGTTGGAGCCAATAGGAGAAAATCCTGTAAAGAATTATTTAGAAATCTAAAAATACTGACTCTTCCATGTATCCTTATTCAAATCTGTGTAATCTTTGTTCACAATAATCCTGAATGGTTTCCCCGCAATTCACAAATTCATCACCATGGCACACGCTCGCAAATCAACATTCATATCGACTCTTTCAGCACATCCAAGTTTACCAAAGGACCATTGGCTCTATGCTCAGCCCTCTATAACAAATTACCAGCAGACATCAAACTCATAAATACAAGCAGGCACATAATTTTTAAGGCTAGAGTAAAATCATTTCTGCTTGACAAGTGTTTTTATTCTATTGATGAATTTGTAAATCAGAATGACCGACAAAACTAAACTAATAAACAGTCTTTTATTATGTCAGCACCCTGCACTATGCCTTGGGTATGTTAATATGCTTGTCAGTATAATGTTTTGTCAACTTAAACTTACCCTTTTATGTTATTAACTTTTGTTCTAGACTGAATTATAATTATTATAAGTATTTTAAGTATGCTCTACCTAGAATAGATATCTAAGTATATAAAGTATATCTGTGTATTAGAATATCTACTATTTCACACTCTCTTCGGAGCAGTGCATATCTGTACCATGTACACGATCAAAATGAAATAAAGAATTATTATTATTTATTTAAAATGTGATATTTCGACAGACATGACAAGAAACATTTCACAAAAAATTATAAATGTGGCTGTGTATAAGTACCAAATCAGTAACAAAAATTTGTTTATAAACAAAAATAAATAAATAAAAAATTAAATTAAATTTACATGTTAGACTGTTGTTGTATGAAATAAAACTATTAATCTAGTGATGAAATTGGTGACCAAAAACTCTTCCAAATGGCTGGATAATTAACACTCGGCACACTGATTGTATTGGCCTCACAGGAAATCAAACCAGCTTCCTTAATTTTCCGTGTAGTGGCATTAGACCATGTGCCAAGATTGAAGTTTTTCCCAATTAATTTGATCGTAATTTTCATACACATGTTCTGCGATTTTTTATGTATCAATCTTATGTTGTTTCACATTGTTCTAGTGTTCTTTAATTCTTACCGTCAAAGGTCTCTTGGTTTCACCAATGTATCTTGCATCACATTCGCAAGGTATAGAATAAATAACACCCTTAGACGACTGAACCTCATCGCTAGGTTACCGACAGTGTTGGCTCGGGCGCTAAGCGCTCGACTCTGATTCGGGACGTCCCGGATTCGAATCCCGTCAAACCGGCAATCCTGACTGAAGGTTTTTTTCCGAGGTTTTCCTCAGTCGTTAAGGCGAATGCAAGGGATTGAGTCCTCTTAAACAGCCCTCGGACATCCCTTCACAATTTCCTATCCACACATACCTAGTTCACCTGAAGAGGGGCTAATTGCACCCTATAACAGGTTTCCCACGATAAAAAAAAACTCTAGGTTTAGTCTTGGTGAGTATGCCGCGCAACGTATTAGACGATCTAAAAACAACTCTTATGCCATACGGAGCTAAAAGACGTTTAATCTTTTCTGAAAGATTCGGATAGTATCCAATGCAGACCGTTTTATAAATCCTAGGTTTAACTACCTCAATATCTTTATTCATGTCAGGTTCGATGATATCTTGTGGAAAAAAAGTCTTTTTTAACCAGTCATTTAAGTCATTAGGGTGTTATTTATTCTGAATGTTATGTATTCAATACCTTGTAACGACGACGTGAGACACTAGGGCGCTTCAACCGGTTAGGTCATATTAAGCCGCATGTGAATGAAAGTAAATGAGAAGAGTTTAGTGCAGGTATGTTTGATGATTAGATTGTTCTCTAAGTGTAACACTTACAAATAACAAAATAAATTAATGATGATGAAAGAAATAGCAAAATAAAAGTTATGTATGTGAATGAAAAAAAAAAAGAAATAAATGTGTATGACGTGAATTAAATTTTGTAAAAAGATTACAATGGATAAGAAATTTAAATTTGTTGCCGTTATCATATGATAGAAGTTCTTCATATGATTGGGAGAGATCAAATTGAGTGCGCAAGGCATCATTTTTGGTACATTCTGCTAGCATATGATGTACGGTTAAAGGTACATCACATGTGTCACATATGGAACTATCCTTTTCTCTGTTTAAGAGATATCCGTGAGTTAGGCGTGTGTGGCCTATCCGAATTCTAGACAATACCACCTCTTCTCTACGTGAGAGTCGAGCCGTAAGTGGACGAATTGCATTAGTCAATGTGGGCATCACACTACGCAATTTGTTATTTTGCAACACATCCCAAGACGCTTGTCGCAAATCCAACAATCTTTGTTTGAATCCACTCTTGACATCTGGAACGGGACCTAGATTGAAATCAACGTCGCGACGCTGGGAAGCTTCTTAAGCAACCCGATCAGCGTGTTCATTTCCCTCTATGCCCACGTGTCGGGGTCCCCTACCTAGCTGCATGTAGCCTGCAGGCATTCAAATAATGCCTCACACTAAGATGATGTTATCGGGATAACCTACGCTTCTTTTCTCTTCTTACGAACGGCAGAGCTATATTCTACTCTTGTTGCAGATAGCAAGACTAGCAACGACGATGTGTGAACTTAGGGCTGTTCAAACAAGTAGATCTGATTTGTATAGTTATTAATATTATTGAGTTTCTATAAGTGTATTATATGGATTAAGTGAACGTCACCGTTTGGTCATAATGCACCACTCTAGTCTAGGGGATATGGGGAGGTGGGGACGATGCTGGTCAGAACCAGCCATGGGTAGGGGAAGGAAAGGTGGGTTCTCACGTGGTGGTCGTCATCGACGACGTCGTCGTCGTCCGGGAGGTTGTCACGGGAAGGGGGTGCGATCCTCGACGACGATTGCCAGAGCTCGCCTCTTGTTTCGGCGAGTAAAATACTCCCTTACCAAAAATCTGATGTTTGCAAGATGGACTCTTATCTATTTCCCCGCCTTTTCACGATTATAGCAGAGCCATGCTCTGGGCAAAATTCTACCCCGGGCCCAGACGGGGACTCGTCGTGGTTGTCATTGTCATAGCCTTTGTCATCGTTAGTGTTGTGATAGTCGTCGTCGTCGTTGTCGTCCAACAGTTCGTCAATGAAGGAGGACATATCCCCGACGACGACTACCAGAGCTCGCCTCTGGTTGGATTATTCGGATTAAGGGCGCTGTAACCGTTAGGTCATAATGCGCACTCTAGCCTAGGGAATATGGGGTTGAGCGACCCATGCTGGTCAGAACCAGCTACGGGTAGGGGTAAAGAAAGGGGGGGGGGTGTTCTTACGTCGCGGTCGTCATCGACTTTGTCTTCGATTGTTGTGTCATTGTTGTTGTCGTCGTCGTCGTCGCGGTGGTCGTCAAGAGGACGGGAGAGGTTCCCGACACCGAATGCCAGAGCTCGCCTCTAGTATTGGGTCGTAAAATACTTCTCAATACTAGCTGATGTTTGTGTAATAGACTTTGTCTCAGTCCTCGCCTCTTACGATTAGCAGAGCAATGATCTAGGCCAAATTTTACCCCGGGCCCAGGCGGGAATAATAGCTTAGTGTGGTGGGAGGAAATATTGGGGGTCAACCGGGTTGGTCGTCATAGCCTACGTTCAAGATTAAAGCCAATACGCATTAGTTGTCGGCTTGATATGCCTAAATAGTATTGTTCTATTTGGTTTTAGGAAGCGTCAACCGTTGGGTCGTAATGCACCTCGCTAGCCCAGGGGATATGGGGAGGTCACAAGCATGCTGGACAGAACCAGCCACGTACAGATTAGGAAAGTGGTTCAGGGTTTAAAACTAATTCTAACTGATACAAGGCCTATGCTGGCTAGACCCAGCCATAGGTGACTCGAGAGAACATACATTCCAGTACAGAAACTGTTTGCCTTCTTTGAAGCCTAGGCGTATACATGGAAGTAAAGCCCCCAGCATTCTGTAGAGCACAGGCTTGCTGTATACAACGAATTCAAATCTATCAGATACAAATCAACTCTATTAACCTCAGTAGTTTTAACTAATTTGTCTTCTATTAAACAGTTTGTAATATTGTGTCGATATCCAATATTATCCATGCCACATCTGTCTCTGCTGAGCTGCTCTGTGAGGCGTCCATACCGTCGCTTGTCTAGCAGCTTTCAACAATCTAGTGCGCACCGCCGCCTCGACATTTGCTGAGAATATTTCCTACGCCCCTTCGTTGCAGCACTACTTTCATTGCGCGCCGGAAAGAAATAATCCTTTATTTATTATTTTATTTGCAAGTTATTTATATGCTGTTCAATGCTTTAATTTAGAGATTTTAAATAATAACAAATATTACTAATTAATACGCAAGTGACAGAGCAGCTTGCAAATATTTAACATATCGGTCAAAAAAGGGAATTCCCAAATACGAGAAAAATATTATATAAATTTCTTGTCCATCTTAAATTTGGCAAAATCAAGCAACCATAAACAACATGTTCGTGGAGTCTGTTCCACAAATCCCCATAATAATGTCTCTGTTAAAACAATCGAGCTATGAATAGCACACATGCAATGGTGTACTGTAGTAATTTAATGAAATGACCCCCCACTAATTGTAACAGAAGGTTTCTATACAATATCAATCTCTTCATAAAAATGCCCTATATTTCATATACAAGAAAACTATAAGACGTGAGAAACTTGGGCGCTTCAACTGGTTAGGTTATACTGAGCCGCCTGTGATATTGTAAGTTAGAGAAATAAGTTTAGTTTGATGATTTAAAAAAATATAAAATATAGATAAGTTATTAATGATAAAATATAAATGATTAAATTAAATGAATCTAATGAAATTGTGTAAGATGTGAATAAAAATTGGTTAAACAGATTACTTCAATTGTTCATTTAAAAAGATTGTCGCCGTTATGCTAAAAATTCTTCATATGATTGGGAGAGATAAAATTGCGTGCGGACAGCGGAAGGCATCATTATTTGGTACATTCTGCTATCATAATATTTTTACGTCTCACATCTTGGAACTTTTTTGTTTGGAGATATCTTTAAGTATTAGAAGAAAACCTATCCTGACAAAGACATACAAATTATGATTGAAAGTAAATATTACATTGTGAAGACACACTGTTTATACAGACTTGACAAATATGAGACCAGCGGTTTAGCCGAGGTCGTTTAGCCGGTTCTTATTTCAACACCGAAGGTAAGCAGTGCTCGGGGGCGATCAGGGGTAGAGTGGCTGTATGCTCTGCCCTGGGACACACGTATACTGTTGGTTAGAGCAATCGGGAGGGGGTGTGTGTGTGTCAAGAGCTAGTGTAACGGCTTCGTTCTCCTCGACGTCTGCTCGGCAGTCCTGGTTAGTGAAGTAACCTTTATGAATGTCAAGATTACACCGTCCTTTAGGAGGGGAAGTATAGCCGTTGGCCCCCATGGAACTTTTCGAAAGGAGAAGGCTACGTGCCGCTACCAGGTTTTCTCCTAGTCACTTCTATTCATACTGCATACTCATCTATCATGACTCATCGTCTCGAATATGAGACGTTAAGCAATATCAATTCAATGGAAAAACACGAAGCACGTGAAGGATTTGTGTGAAATTTATACCGTATATTAATAAATTTTTAATGATCTAGTATTTAAAAAATAACATTTTCGTAGATGTAGTATAATGCTTATTGCAATCATGATTCAGGCCTAGGATATCCAACAATAATGTTTAACGTGGGTTGGTCTTTTTTTGGTTTATTTGGATTAAGGACGCGTCAACCGTTCGGTCATAATGCACCACTCTAGCCTAGGGGGGGGGGGAGGAGGGGCCCATGCTGGTCAGAACTATCCACGGGTAAGGGGTGGAAGGGTGGTTTCTCACGTCGCAGTTGTCATGGTCTTTAACCCGCCTAATTCACCAACTCTCGAAGAACGCTATGGATATTACAGATCTTTGAAGTCAAAAACGTTTTAACTGTGTTTTGAATATATAATAATTATACTTCAATGCAGATGTTACTGTGTCGGTTATAGTCAGTTAAAGATGACATTCTTATTGCTCAGAACTTAACTGACATTATTTGTTTTTACTTCGCCTCTTTCCTCCTCGCGGAAAATACCCCCAGCCTTTATGGAGATATATTCAGTTTTGTTGAAGGGCGCGCCAACCGTCAAGTCATATTGCGTCACTCTAGCCCAGCTGCAACAGTTATCTTCCCTAACTCGCTCAAATTGGTAAAATTAGATGAGAGTATGTTTCTATACAATATGTTTCACCATTGTCATTGTTGCTACGAACATGGAAGTAAACTGCGTTTATGTTAATTTAAATAAAAGCGCGTCAACCATTAGGCCAGAATGCGCCACTCTAGCCTATAGGGGATAAGGAAGGAGGATTCCATGTGGATCAGAACCAACCACAGGTAGGGTTGCTTCAGAGAGATACTCACGACAACGTGAGAAACTAGGGCGCTTCAACGAGTTAGGTCATATTGCGCCTTCAGCGATATTGAAAGTTTATGAAATGATTTTTTGGTGTGTTTGTTGGTTATTCATATTGTTTTCTTAGTATATAAAAGAAAAGAAAATGGTGATAATATTAGAACCAGCCAAGGCTAAGGAGAAGAAGGGGGTTCTCGGGTCGCGGTCGTCATTGTTTGTCATCGTTCTTTGTTTCATTGTCATTGGATGAAGGGCGGGTCAACCGTTAGGTCATAATGCACCACCTTATCCTAGGGGATATGGGGAGGAGGAGTCAATGCTGGTCATAACCAGCCACGGGTAGGAGGAGGAAAGGGAGGGGTTCAATTAGTTAAGCTTATTTTACTTTAGAGTTTGTTTGGATCATACCCCTGCCTGTCTCGCAGTGTTCAACAACATGTGCGATGTGAAATATTTCATCCCCCCTGCGTCCTAGCACTACGTTCATTGGAGCCGTAGGGAATAATTCCTTATGTATATATTCTTTGCGTCTGTTATATATGAAATAACATCAATTTAGTGTGTATATTATCTTTCAGTGGGATGCAGGTTGGCAAGGCATTTATTACTTTAACAATGCCAAACGTCCATATTGTAAGCTAATCTGATAAGTCAGGGTTTCACCAAAGGGCCTAACCACCAGAACTAGAACGTGGAGCGTAGCTGATCCTACCCTCCCCCTGACTCAGAGATTGCTGACGGTCTGACCAAGATCGTACTGTGTTTTGAGGAAATCGGGTTGGAAGATGAACATGGTTTTACACAGTTAAAATACGTGTTTCAAACACGAGGAGAATGCCTTGTTAATTAAATTCCCTAGATTACAGAAATCTGGATAAGACTGTGGTCTGACTAGCGAGGTCTCGGACCCCGGACTCCCAAGTTAATGAACAACAAATAACTGCCAACCAATCATTCATGTTGCCTGCTCACCAGGTTTCCCCCAAGCTTGTTACTGACAACCGTCCGGTCCTGTTCGGTTCTTCTTGTGTCTCTTCTAAACTTCTGGCCCGATGTCCAAAGTGTGGGTCTCAATCTTCAGCTACTGCGCCACCCCCGCCAGGCGGGAGCGCTGGTAGTTCTTTGTGTCTCTTCTAAACTTCTGGCCCGATGTCCAAAGTGTGGGTCTCAATCTTCAGGTACTGCGCTACCCCTGCCAGGCGGAGCGCTCGGTAGTTCTTCTTGTGTCTCTTCTAAACTTCTGGCCCGATGTCCAAAGTGTAGGTCTCAATCTTCAGGTACTGCGCTACCCCCGCCAGGCGGGAGCGCTCGGTAGTTCTTCTGTCTTCAGGCTCTGCTCACCTTCTTCTTTGACATCTCGAATAGAACTCTCGTCCAAAACCACACTTGGTTACCAGCTACTAGGCTGCTTCACGAACGCTTTTATTAGTCGCGTTGATGTTTGTGCTTTTTTACTAGGAAAACGCTTTAGTCCCGCCGCGTTGATGGATGAGCTTTTTTTGTAAGCTTTTTGTTTGCGTAGGACCACTTTTCCTTTGCAAGTGCTTTTTGAATGCATTGTAGGTGATTGTTGTCAAGTTTCTATTGTTACTTGTTAATTGTTATTATAAACCTTTAAAAATCTCATATTAAAACCTTTATTCTATGGATTCTGGCTAACGTTTTAAACTTTTTCTTAAAAAGCAATACATAACCATTACCTCAATATACATGTAAAATATGAACGTTGTAGCCCCACCCGTTTGGTCAGAATCGGCCCAAATGTCACGAAAATATCGCACAAAAAATCGAAAAAAATCTTAAAAGTACGATATTCATGAGAAATATTTCTTTGATTGTACCCAAAAACAATACACCTCTAAGTTCAGAGAATTCGAAGGTCCCCTAAAATTTTCATAAAGATCGCAAATGCCGTTTTCCCAGTTGAGAGCGAAAAAACAGACAAAAATACAACAAAAAATCAAAACAAAAAACAAACAAAAAACACCCGAGCTAAATTTTTTGGGGGGTCAGTGAAATTTTAGTCTTCGCTTCGCTTATCCAAATATGTTTTAAGTTTGCGTGGGATTACTTTTGCAAGTTTTTTTTTTGTTTGCATTGTAGGTGATTGTTGTCAAGTTTCTATTGTTACTTGTAAATTGTTATTATATACCTAAAAAAAACTTTTATTAAAACATTTATTCTATGGATTCTGGCTAACTTTTTCATATTTTTCTTTCAAAAGGCATTACTTAACCATTACTTTATTGTCCATGTAAAATATTATCGTTGTTACCCCAGCTGTTTGGTCAGAATCGGCCAAAATGTCACAAAAATATCGCACTTAAAATCGTAAAAATCGTAAAAGTACGATTTTCATGAGAACTTTTTCTTCTATTGTACCCAAAAACGTGGCACGTCAAGGTTAGAGATTCCGAAGGTCCCCTCTAATTTTCATTAGTATCGCGTATGCAATTTGACCGGTAGAGAGCGAACAAACACACACAAAAAAACATTAAAAAAAAGCACGAGCTAATTTTTGTGGGCGGTCAGTGAAATTGAATTTTTAGGTTTATTTGGATTAAGGACGCGTCAACCGTAAGGTCATAATGCACCACTCTTGCCTAGGGGATATGCGGAGGAGGGGCCCATGCTGGTCAGAACCAGCCACGGGCAAATAAAGGAGGACTTTCCGTTGACAACGACGTGAGAAACCAGGGCGCTTAGACCGGTTGGATCATATTGCGCCGTCTGAGACATTGTAAGTTAATGTAATAAGTTTATGACGTGTGGATTATTTTATTGTTTCCACGTTCATAAAATAAAGTAAAATAAAAATAATTTTTGCAAATAGCAAATTAAAAATATTTATGTGACCGAAATAATGAAATCAATATTTGATGTAAATTTTATTATGTTAAAAAATTACTTTAAATGAGAAATTTATAAAGAATGTCGCCGTTATTATATGATAGAGTTCTTTATATGATTGGGAGAGATCAAATTTCGTGCGCAAGGCATCATATTTGGTACATTCTGCTAACATGTGTTGTACGGTTGAAGGTTCATCACATGTGTCACATCTGGGAACAAACTTTTCTCTAGTTAAGAGATATCCGTGAGTCAGACGTGTGTGGCCTACGAGGCAACCTACTCAATACAAAAGTTTGTTTTAATAATAGTACATAGCTTATAGACGTGAGAGTGTGTGTGGCGGTTCAAAGATGTCACTTTTAATCAAGGAAACTTGAATAACTGGAAACCAGCCAAGCGCACGCGATTATCAAACAAATAATCGACAGGAGTCGCTCACATGAACGAAGTTTTGAAAACTTTCCACGGCGACGTAAGAATCTAGGGCGCTTGAACCGGTTAGGTCATATTGCGCTGCCTGTGATGTGTTTATTAAACTAATGAGTTTGTTGTTGTATGTTATTATTGTTTTTATTATTATTATTAGTATATATTTTTTACTAATAGGCTTAGTAGGAAGGTTGGCAGAAAAGGGAAGTATGCCCCAAGCACAAGGTGTCTGCCAGCCTCTACACAACAAACTGATAATAAACAAGAAATTATAAAACAAAGAACATAGAAACATAAAAGATAAAAACATAGAAGAGACAAATTAACAAAACAATAACAATTCAATGAATTCATAATAAAAAATTAAAAGAGCAATCATAATCTATAAGACTTATAGCTGTCTTGAAAGCAAGCATGGCAAGACCTTGTATTTCTTCGGATAGGGAGTAGGCCTAGTTCCAAATTTTTGCAGTTCGACACTGTAGTTAACCCACTTATGTACGCGCTGGTTGGCTAATAATTGACTTATTAGCAGAACCATGCTTTGGGCCAATTCTACCCCGTTTTTTAAATTATTTGTGGATTCAGGACGCGTCAACCGTTAGGTTTGGTTTTTTGATTAAGGACGCGTCAACCGTTAGGTTATAATGCACCACTCTAGCCTAAGGGGGGGGGGGGGGGGGGGGGAGGAGGGGCCCATGCTGGTCAGAACCAGCCATGGGTAAGGGGAGGAAGGGGGGTTTCTCACGTCGCGGTCGTCATCGTCTTTGTCATCGTTCGTTGTGTCATTGACATCGTCGCCGGGGGGTCGTCAAGGGAAGGGGACAAGGTCCCCGTAGACGACTGCCAGAGCTCGCCTCTAGTTTCGGGGAGTAAGATACTCCGCTCTTTCTAGCTGATGTTTGCGAGGTGGACTTTTTCTCTTGAATCGCCTTTTACGATTAGCAGAGCCATGCTCTGGGCCAATTCTACCCCGTGCCCAGACGGGGATACATAATGTAACACTTTATCCTAGGGCATATGGGGAGGAGGGTCAATGCTGGTCAGAACCAGCCACGGGTAATGGGAGGAAAGGGTGTTTCGAACGTCGCGGTCGTTATCGTCATTGGGTCTTTGGGAGGTCGTCATGGGTTCGGGGGGAGGAGGGGGGACCCCGACGACTGCTGCCAGAGCTCGCCTCTAGTTTCAGGGAATAATAATCCAATTGCTAGCGGTTTGTTTGCGAAATGGACTTTTTCTCTTCGCAGGCATTTATGATTAACATAGCCATGCTCTTTGCTAAATTCTTCCCCGGGGATTGGTGGGAGTGGGACATGCATGTGATGGACAGAACCAGCATTCGATCGCAGGGAGAGTGAGCTTGAAAAGTACTAACGTCCAAAGGAATAGAACAAAAATAGGTATTTGAGCGTTGACATCCATGAGCTACAAGAGAAAAGTAAAACACTTTCTAAATATCGATGTCTGGCTTGCTGAATATTGTCGGCAGATGAAAAACCAACCAGCCCAGACAATACACCGATAACCAATCCCAAAATTCCTTCTTATCTAAAAAAACAGCTCGCCCTACAAACATCCTCCAAACCCGAGAGAACTTCATCGTTCGTTATCAACACGAACTGTGATTAATCTTCTTTCTAAATTACAAAATGAAATGTAATTTAGTAGAGAGAAATCAAACACGACTCTTTAGGTGTGAAATTCAATCAAGACTGACAACAACTAGCGTCTGTTCTCAACAATGCCTTATCCACAGCCCTCAAACATAAGACATTATTTTCCTACGCGGCTGCGCCGAATAACGCATTTTGGTGCCCCGCCTAAGAAAATAGTGCGCAATACTTTTATTTTTATTAATTATAATTGTTAACAACTTTTTAATATATTACTATAGTTAGTATTGGACAACTTATTCTAAAATGTCTGGGTGTTAATTAAAAGTGTATTCCTGCTCCCATTACTGTGTATTTTCCCCACAATCCGGCTCCATGTGGCCCTGGTCTTGGCGTCGGAGCAAAGAGCTCAGATAAAAGAACCTCCGTGCCAAACATTATTATTGTTCTACGGTGTTTGGTTCCAGCAGAGTCGATAAAGAAGTTTCAACAGGGAAACTTCTTTATCGACTCTGTTACTATAGGCCCGCGCCGTGAACGGTCTTTACAATCGCGTTGGTGGATGAGAGTGCTTATAAGTATACACAGCTCTCTTTCCTGTGCTTTTACTTTGGGTTTCTATGGCCATTATTATTTAGAGAATAGTAAACAAACAGTGTAAATCCGTAAACATAAAAAACAGTTGTTTCTTATTTTTGTTCAATACACATTATCGAAACATATCGTACTCAGGAGATGATACAGTAGGGTGTGCACACATTTCAAACTTTGCTCAAGTTATATATTTTATATCTTAGTTTGTCGTGATTTACAAGGATTTTATTTATTTATTTTATTTATTAATATATACAAGTTTTATATTGTATAGAGTTGATTTTTATATAGTTTTTAAGTATGATTTGATTCGATTTCAAAATGAATCATTTCTTTTTGAAGTCCTACTTTTTATTAATTTAATGAGGACATAGGAAAGTTTTTCTCCATTGTCATATATTTTAAACATTCTTCCCATGTTTGAGAGGGATAAGTTTCGTGCGCTAGGCATCATGTTTGGTGCATTCTGTTAACACGTGATGTACGGTTAGATCTTAAAATCCTTTATAAGGGCGCGTCAACAGGTAGGTAGGATGGAGGTTGGAGGTAAACTACAGCTAGGCTTGTTCGAGATTATCAGAATGAGCGGCACCTTATAACAAAACAAAATATCTTCGTAAGTATCCCGTTGTTTTTAACACTTGGCCGATACGCAACGTTTTTTCCAGTCGCGTTGCTCGATGAGCCTTTTTGGTTTTTTTAACCTTCTTCTATTCTATATTGCGGTTGCGTTTTCAGTGTTGTGTTATTGTTATGTAAGTTTTTCAAAATAATTTTCGTTTTTTGGATTAAGGGCGCGTTAACCGTTGTATTATAATGCCACTCTAGCCTAGGGGATGTGGGGAGGATAATACCATGTTGTTCATAGCGAGCCACGGGTAGGGTGTGAGGAGCGGGGGGGGGGCCGCCAGAGCTCGCCTCTAGTTATTGATGGAGGTAGGCTGGACGCGTTGTTGCCATTCTTAACGTGGACGTACCCCATGAGGCCCTGCATCTACCAAGACGTGTGACGAAATCAAAAGCTACTTCAACATTACATCGTTCGTAATTGACTTGAGAAACTAGAGCTCTTCAACCGGGTAATGGTTATGTTGCGCCTGTGAATGTTGTTAGTTAATGAAATAATTGCGGTTTGTTTGCTATATTGTTTTTCTAAGAGCTGTCCCCGGCACGGTGGGCATGTCGCATGGTCATGCTACCCCCTACTCGACCATGTTTTGAACCATCAGCATCTTACGATGTAAGAATATCGACCCTGGTGTTTGTTTTCAGTAAACAACTGAACTGTTTTCTGCCACTTCCTAACGCTGACCAGTCAGACGTGGCCAGCCAACCTCGACAACCTGTGACTCGTGTTGATAACTCAAATACTGATAATATACTAGAATATCTCGTTGACCTTTTATAATGGAGTAAAATAATAATTCATTCTTGATTTAGCTCATTGCTATTTCAGATTACATTTAATTCTGCTATAATTTTCCCAAACCTTTGCTAGAGTCTACAAAATTGAAAAGTAATACACATGAAAACAGGGCGCTTCAACCGGTTAGGTAAATTTTTGCGACGTTGTAATATTTAAATTTAATTTTATTTGGTAGTTAACTAGTTTATAAATGGAAATAAAATCATGTTGGTGTAGAATAGCAAAAAAAAAAATTTACTAAATGGAAATAAATAAATATAAAAAAAGAAATGGTTGAGGAAAATTGTAAACCCTGACACGCGCTTTTGAGTTGGCCAATCTCAGCGCTTTTTAAAAAAAAATTAAAAACCCTACATTTTTTTCACCCTTTTTTTAATTATTATCTCTTGATATTTATTTTTTTTTACTTGGTTTAAGGCACGAAAACCTTTAGTCATAATTGGGGGAGGAAGGGGTGTTTCACGTCGCGGTCGTCATCGACGTTGTCATCGTGCAGGAGGTCCCCAAAGGGAAAAGGGAAGTGCCCCCGACGACGAATGTCAGAGCAACCCTTGTTTGGGAGAAAAACTCTCCTTTCCCCGCACCCCCCGGGCCCTGCTGTCAAAAACTAACCACGGGGGGGGGAGAAAATTTTGGGTTTTGGTTTATTTGGATTAAGGACGCGCAACCGTTAGGTCAAATGCACCACTTACCCCTAAGGGGGGGGGGGGAAGGGCCCATGCGGGGCAGAACAGCCACGGGTAAGGGGGGGAAAGGGGGGTTTCTCACGTCGCGGCGTCATCGTTTTTGTCACGTTCGTTGTGTAAAGAAGGGGGTTTTCTCACGAGGCCGTCATTGTCTTTGTCGTCGTTGTGTTGTCATTGTCGTGTGGGGGGAGGTCTAAAAAGAAAAATGGTTTTCCCGACGACGACCTCAGAGTGCCTTAGTTTCAGGGATAACTACCCCCTTTTCTATCATTTTTATTTGCGAAATGGATTTTATCCCTTGCTCGCCTGTTTGGGCCCAGAGGGGTTTTAAAAATGACGTGTTTTTCCCTACCAGAGGGATGGTCGTTTTTGAGAGCACCCCCCGTAAAAACCCTGCCCACAATGAGACTTGAAAACCCGCCGGCTTTTTAATCCCCACCATATACTAGAATTAGCAGAGATGAGAAAAACGGTTGGTTGGAATGGATCACTTTTTCGCCACTGAAAAAAAGCAGTGGTCGCGGGAAATCTAAAATTTGTTTTCCAAAACCGCGCGGTTTTTTCATAAGTTTCGTGACCCCCTTGTAATTTTTTCACGAGTAAAAAAGAGGGTTTTTTTTTGAGATCAAGCTACTGAGCTAAAGACGACGAAAGACCTAGGGCCTTAAACCGGTTAGGTATATTGCGCCCCTGGATATTGAAATTTAAATTAAAATGAGGTTAGTTGTGTTTGATGATTACTAGTTTTTTTTATTCAGAGCCGGTTTCACTCACCAAAAGGTCCGTCATTGTTTAAAGCTAACCTTAATGGCGTATATGCAGTTGCCAAAACATTCGTATAGAAAACTTGGTATTTAAAAAAAGTTGGAGACATAACGTTTCGGTAAATCTTGTTTTTTACATACAAGTTTGTGGACGGGTAAGAATACAAATAAAATTATAGGTTGCCATAAATGAGGTTTTGCGATTTAAAAAAATTTTTAAAAATTTCCCATTTTTGCTCATTTTATTTTTATCATAGAACTAATATTGACACTCTTCGTTGATTTTTTGTTTTAAAAAAAAACTCATGTTAACCACTATTTCTATTATAAAACTTTGAACATGTCTACACCTAAGTGGCAAAACTGAGGGGGCCCATCCCCAATTTTTTCTTTTTTAACATATACAAAAAAAAGTGGGGTTAATTTAGATACGGGGCGCGTCAACCGATAGGTCATAATGGCTACCGAGCCGGGTTTTGGGGAGTTATGCAGGGGCTTTTCAGTCGAGGTCGTCATCGTTCGTATTCTTTTTCATCGAATCGGGGGGGGGCCCCCGACGACGACCGCCAGAGCTCGCTTCATTTTCAGGAAGTAATATACTCCCCTACATAAAATACTAGCTGACGTTTGCGAGAGGCTTTGTCTTTTTCCTCGCGTTCTTAGCCATGCTCTGGCTAAATCCCCCCGGCCCCAGAGGGGGAAAAGTTTCAAACCCCACATCAAAACATTTCAAATGTTCGGAAGGAAAAGCCTAAACTGAATAATTTTTGATTAATGCACACGCCCATTATTCAACACCTAATTAATTACTAAAACCGTCAGAAAAATACAGGGGCATAAGTTTTATTGCGATTATTGATTTCTTTTTAAAAATTGGGGGACTTAACTCGAACCATCCTTTTTGCAGATTGTGCCTTTTTACATAACGGGACGACGACGTGAGAAACTAAAGCGTTTTAAAATAGATAGGAAAATTTCTTTTTTTGATTTTGTTTTTTAAGTTTTATACGACAAGAAATAAATGTTTGAAATAAAAGCAAAATTTAAAAAAAAGAATTGTGTAAAAATTTGTGTTTAGGGCCCCGGTTAAATTCGGTAAATAAAAACTTCAATGGGGAAATAAAAAAGCTGTCTCCGGTGCCTGTATGACCCGAGTTCCGGAGGTCCACGTTGAAAAGGTGGAAACCCAAGAGCCAAACTACATCAAACGTAAACTCAATAAGTTACTGACTTCACAAAAAAACCCGGGTTTTATAAAAAGTTTCAAAATTAAATTTTTTTTTTAATTTTTGAAAGGCGCTAAAAACCGAAAGGGTCATAAAGCGCCACTCTGCCAGGTATATGGGTAGGAGGGGACAAACTAGTCAGAACCACCTCGGTAATGGGAAAAAAAGGGGAGATCCACGTCGGGGTCATCACGTTTTTATCACGTTCGTTATGCCATGTCTCAAAAGGTCGTAAATGGAAAGGGGAGAGCCCCTACTACGATTTTTAGAGTCCCCCTTAGTTTGGGGTAGTAATTTTTTTCCCCGGGACTCCCTATGCTAGAGATACTTTGTTTCTTAAATTTCCCTTTATTACAGAACCATGTTTGGGTCAAATGGCCCCGTTATTTTTTTTATTTTTTTATATAGTTTCAGGGCGTCGCCCCTTTGGGTTTTAAGCGCCACTTACCCTAGGGATATGAGGAGAAGGGGATAAATAGGTCAGAACCAGTCAGGGTTAGGGGGGGGAAATGGGTGTTCGCTCATCGCGGTCGTCATCGTTTTTGGGATTTTGGGAGGTCGATGGGTTTAAAAGGGGGGGGGGGGGGTCCACGACGACTACCCCAGAGCCGCCTCTAGTTTCAGGGAAAAAATTTCTAATTGCTACCCGTTTTTTTTGCAAAAGGACTTTCCCTTTTTCCCAGGATTATGATTAACAGAGCCATGCTGGGGGCCTAATTCTTCCCCGGGGGAGTTGGTGGGACATGCATGTGATGGACAAAAAACCAGCAATCGATCGCAGGGAGAGTGAGCTTAAAAAAAATTTCAAACGCCCAAAAGACAGAACTAAAATAGGTTTTTGAGCGTTGACATATGATTTTACAAGAGAAAAGAAAAAACATTTTCTTAATATCGATGTCTGGTTTGCTGAGTTTTGTCGGCAATACAAAAAAACCAGCCCAGACAATAAACCGAGCCCAAACCAAGATTCCATTATCTAAAGGAAAATCTCCCCCTAAAAAAACCCCTTTAAAAACTGAGAGAACATTTTGTTCTATATCAACACAAACTTTGATTAATCTTCTTTCCGAATTAAAAATTGAAATGTTTTTTAGTCCAGAAAAATAAAACGCCTTTGTGGGTGACATCCAATCAAGACAGACAAAACTGGCGTCTGTTTAACAATCCCTTACCCACACCCCTTAAAATATAAAAAAATTTTTTTCCCTACGGTGGGCGAATAACGCTTTTGTGGTCCCCCCCCTAAGAAAATAGTGCGCAATATTTTTATTTTTATTTATTAAAAATTATTGTTTAATACAATTTTTTAATATATACTATAGAATTTATTGGACAACGTAATCAAAAAATGTCTGTGTGTTTATTAAAAGAGTATTTCTTTCCCATTACTGTGTATTTTCCCACAGTCCGGTCCATGGGGCCCCTGTTTTGGCGTCGGAGCAAAGATCAGAGAAAAAACTCCGTCCCTAACTTTATTATTGTTTACGGGTTTGGTACTAACAAGTCGATAAAAATTTTCCCTTTATAATTTATATGGGCCCCGCGTGGGAAAAACGGTATTTAAACGCGTTGGTGGATGAGGTGTGATAAGTATAAAGCTCTCTTTCCGTGTTACTTTTTTGGGTTACTATCCCAATATTAGTTGGAGATTGTAGCAAATGGTGTCTTCATTTAACTTTAAATAGTCTGTGTCAATTTTTAATATAAATAAATAATGCTTTTCTGTGGTTATTTTGAATAAGGACGCGTCAACCGTTTGGTCATAAAGCATAAAATCTAACCTAGGGGGGGGGGGGAAGGGGGGGTCCATGTGGTCAGAACCAGTTACCGGGATCAGATTACTTAACATTTTTAAATTAGAAAGTACACAAAATATGTAAAGGAGGGGATTCAACAAAACTCCGTTAAAAAGACATCGATAGTTTTCCTTTGAATATTTGGTTCAGTAACAAGGGATCTGCTTTACTTGACATAATTAAGTGAAATTAAACAAAGTTATGTGGCTAGGCTAACTTTGGCATAAAGTTTGTCTAATACATAGCTCGTTATTGATACTAGGGAAACGCCAAAGTCGGTCAAAAACGAGTGGTGACCCCAAAGGGGAGTGCCCCCGGGAAAAATCCCCCTTTCCCCCCCTATACCTAAGGCGGATCTAGCCAGTAGGCCCATGGGAAGATACCCGGACCAAAAAAATGGCTCACTCATCGTTTAAAAAACGATAGGCGTTTCCCTAGTTTTTCAAATTGAACTTTTTAAATCGAACGTGTTCAAAACGTATTAGCGTAAACATTTAACAAATTTCCGGATGAAAAAAATCACCTAATTTTTTTTCCCCTTTAACACCCCCCAAAAATAATAGTGGATGTAAAAATATAAAAAGTTCGAACTAAAGGGCATCGAACCCCAACCTCCGGCGGTAGGGGTTAATGTTACCACTGTGCCAGTCAGCCCAACAGTTTTTTCCCGCTAGCGCTACTAAACAAATGCTATCGATAAATTTAAAAAAAAACATTTTTTTTATTTTAGGCTTAAATCGCAAAGGATCTAGCGATTTTTCTAACAGTTTCAGTATATCGTACCGGATGTCTCTTTAAAATTTCAGGAAATCGTTCAGCGGGTTTGGCTGATTTTCGATTTCAGACAGCGTACAGACAGACAGACAGAATCAAGAAGAGAGCCGTTTTAGTTAAAGGAGACATCGTTCCTCCGCTCCCTCGTTTTTAAAAACCTATCCCTTTTTTAGCAATGGGGACATCCCCCAAGTTTTGTTAAAAAGGGAAAATTAAATTTTCGGTTTGTGCCAAATAATGCTAACTGGCTTGTTCTATTAGACGGACCCCATAGACAATAATAGATAGTAATGTATTATTTAGGCCTATGGTTTTGCGGTGTATGAGCGTGAATTTTAGTGCAAGGAACGTGTACGAAGCATATTCCAATATTTTCCCGGATTTTTTCGAAATAAGATATATGTAAAAATTTTTTACAAAGCTCAATACGGTGTTATATTAACACGTGTTACCCGTCTCGAACTTAATAGCCACCTGAGAAAATGGGGCGCGTAACCGATTTGGTCAATTTCGCCCCCCGAGATATTGTAAGTGATGATTACATGCTTAAGTTTAAAAAAAAAATTGAAATAATTTTTTTAAGTATTTTTTTTAAATGATTTTTTTATAGAATGAAATGAATTAAAAATTTAGAAAGTTTTCGCCGTTACATAAACAGAAGTTCTTCTTTAAGGGGGGGATTTAAAACGATTTGGAGATAACAGAGGTTCAAGAAATACAAGAGAGCAAGGAGAGAAAAAAAAAATAGATTTTGGTTGTGATATAAGGGGGCGTTAACCGTAGGTATAATGCGCCACTCTAGCCTAGGGGGCGTGAGGGGGGGGGGGAGCCCATGTGGGGAGAACCCGCCACGGGAAAAGGGGGGGAAAGGGAGGTTCTCAAGTGGCGGTCGTCATCGTCTTTTTAAACGTTCGTTTTGTCATTTTTCACCGTCGTCGGGGGGGTCGTCAAGGGAAAGAGGCAAGGGCCCCGACGACGATTGCCATAGTTTCCCCCTAGATTCAGGCAGTAATAAAACCCCTTCTTTTTAGCGACGTTTTCGAGGTGGGCTTTTCTCTTGAATCCCTTTTTCGATAAGCAGAGCCAGCTCTGGGCCCAATTCTACCCCCCTTAGACGGGGGGCTAGGATGTTTCCCGATATCTCCCATTTTTATTTGGGAAATACATGCCAAAAAAAAGTTGTTTTTTTATTTACAAAATAATGTTTTAAAGATTCGTTTTTAAAAGTTTTAAATAATTTGTTTCAGGCACACTTTAAAGGCATAAGCAATACTGTCAGAAAAGGTTTTTATACAACTGTACGCCCCCCTGAAACCCACGTGTACTTATTTGAAAAAATATTACCTTTGTTTTGGCGCACACAAATCGCGGTAATAAAACAATTTTCATCCAACAGCAGGAAACCAGCCCCGGGAAGGAATGAGTAATTTTACATTTTAACTTGATAAAAACTGTGAACAAAACTATTATACCGGTATAACGTCAAAATTAAAAAAGGGTTTATTCCCTTAGGCAAAAAATTTGTTCATAAGGCAAATAATTTTTTGGGTTTGACAAGAAAGAAAGGGTTTTTCGGGGGGCGAAACTAGTTCGCATCGCGGAGTCTCCCCTAAGAGAGCTGCTAGCTGATGTTTTCGAGATGGACTTTTGCCTTTGTCCGCCCTTATACGATCAAGAGAGGGTGTGTTAATAAAATAGACGGGAGAGACTAGGGCGCTTTAAACCGGGTTTGGTCGGAGCTAGTTGCATCGCGTGAGTCTCCCATAAGAGAGCTGCTAGCTGAGTTTTCGAGATAGACTCTGCCTCTTGTCCGCCTTCTACGATCAAAAAGAGGCTGTGTTAATAAAAAATGGGAGAGATAGGGCGCTTTTAACCCGGTTAGGTCGAAAAATAGTTCGCATCGCGTGAGTCTCCCCTAAGAGAGCGCTAGCTGATGTTTCGAATGGACTCTGCCTCTTTTTCGCCTTCTACGATCAAGAGAGGGGGTGAATAAAAAGACGTGAGAGACTAGGGCGCTTCAACCGGTTAGGTACGAGTGTTCGATCCCGGGAGTCTCCCATAAGAGAGCTGCAGGATGTTTGCGAGATGGACTCTGTCTTTTCTCGCCTTTACGACAAGGAGGCTGTGTTAATAAAATAGAGTGACAGACTAGGGCGCTTCAACCGGGTTGGTCGGAGTAGTTTTCACGGGAGTCTCCAAAAAGAGCTGTAGTGATGTTTTCGAGAGGGGCTCTGCCCCTTTTCTCGCCTTCTACGACAAAAGAGGGGGTGTTAAAAAATGACGTGACAGCTAGGGCTTCAAAACCCGGGAGGTCGGGGCTAGTTCCATCGCGTGACTCCCATAAGAGAGCGCTAGCTGATGTTTGGAGATGGACTTGCCTCTTGTCTCGCCTTTTACGACGGGAAATTTGAATGGTTTGTAAATAGGGAAACGTTTAAAATCGTTGTTGGGGCGGGGACGAGTTTTTTTTATTACTTAATTAATTATAGAAACTTTAAAAACAAACTAGCTGTATCGATACGATCGAAAAGTCTGGCGTATACGGTTGGAGCTACCACTAAATGTAACAAGTAAGTTAGCGTATTTACCATCAAGTGAACATTTTTGTACTGTAAAAAAAGTCACTTTTTTTCAACGTTATTTTTGTTGGAGGTAGAATAAGAAAATTTTAACTCCATAAGAATAGCATTTTTGGTGGAGGGGGCCGGGGGAGTAAGAAAGTTTTTTCAACCCTAAGAATAGCATTTTGGTGGAGGGGCCGGGTAGATTTGAAAAGTCTTTTCACCCTAAAATAGCTTGTTTGGGGTGGGCCCGGGGAGAGTTAGAAGAAATTTAAATCCATAAAACGACGATTGCCAGAGCTCGCCTTACAAAGGGGGTAAAACACCCCCTCTTTTAAGTGGATTGTGAGGGGGACTTTTTCTCTTAAATCGCCTTTTACGATTTGTAGAGCCATGCTTGGGCCTTTACCCGGGCCCCCGAGGGGGTAAAAATATGTGATGTTTTATTAACTTCTTTGGTTAGCTAAAAGCAATTTCAATGATAATGAACGACGTGAGCAACTAGGGCGCTTGAACCCGTTTGGTCATTATTGGGCCTCCCATAACATTGTTTGTTAATTTATTTGATAAGCCGTTGTGTGTATGCTTTTCAAAATTTCGAAATAACAGAAAATGATTGAGATGATAGTTATCTAAAAATAATAAATATTAATGATAATGAATAATGATTTTTTTTAACGTTTGTTCAATTTAAATAAAAAAATTTACCACGAACGAGAAATTTAGAAAGTTTGTCACAAATATGGGCTCCGCCCACATCTGACTTGTTGTTGAAACTAGATCATATGGCTCCGCCCAGTTGGAGTACGAACTGCTTGGGACCAGGGTAGCCACCCACAGCATCTTGTAGCAGGAAGATTAATAATAACACAGTTCTTGATATCTGTGATTATCTACGCAATCATTTACCATCCGATACTATAGTAATGGTAGATATAAGATATAAAATATGGTGTCAGAGAGATCGAGTGTGAGTTTTATTTAGAGTTTATTTGGATTAAGGGCGCGTCAACCGTTAGGTCAAACTGTGTGGTTCGTTAGTTGTGTGTGTAGTTCGAAGGTTTTATGGTTAGCGTCTCTGCTTTCAATGCAGAAGGTCCAGGGTTTGATTTCCGCAGTACGTTTATTAACATTTGATTTTTACTTGAGTCCATCAGTTCTTGGCTTTGGAATTTGTTATCGTTGATTTTGGAGCCGTCCTAGCAACGAGCCACACAAAAAATCCTAATGTTTTTCTTATTCAGCCTGTTCATTCTGGCGCTGTTCTCGGGTGGAATCGTGTCCAGCTTGAATGATCGGTGTTTCATACATAAAACATGTCGGTTTCTAGCTGCAGTTTTTCATATGATAGGGAGAGATCAAATTGCATGCGCAAGGCAACATAATAGTACATTCTGCTAGCATATGATGTACGGTTAAAGGTACATCACATGTGTCACATGTGGGAAGAACCTTTTCTCTGGTTAAAAGATATCCGTGAGTTGGACGTGTGTGGCCAATACGAATTTTAGACAATATACCACCTCTTCTCATGCAAACCTCTTTTCACCGAGATGAAGCTCCTGACTCTTCTCTCTTTTCTCATACAGCAAGCTGTCATTTTTGTAAAATCAAACCAGAACCTCTTCATCACAAACTCTGACATCCACGATCACTACACTCGTAGCCACAAGGACATCCATGTGTTGGACCATAACCTTAAACTGTTCAGTAGGGGTCCATATTATTCACTTACTACAATCTACAATAAACTACCCACCCACTTAAAAACAATAGACAATCTAAACTCATTCAAGTTCTCACTTAAACAGTTTTTATTGACCCACTCTTTCTACAGCCTGAAAGACTATCTGACATCCTCGTACCACTAACACATTTTCTTTTTTATTCATTACCGGTATCATTCCTTATTTTAGCTTAGTACTTCTTATCTTTTTTTCTAGCTTTGTAACATATTACTCATTTTAAATTCATTAGGCAATCGTAACTGTCTTCTTAGGTTTGTCTAGCAAGTAATTTTAGTCTTAAGAATGACGACGTCTATGTTACAATTGGGAAGACATGCATGCTTATTTTGTATTCAATGTCTTGTATTTCCAATATCCATGTAATCCAAGGACTAATAAAACAATACAATACAATACAATACAATACAATACAATACAATACAATACAATACAATACAATACAATACAAAAACAATCCCAATACAATACAATACAATACAATACAATACAATACAATACAATACGTGAGAGTCGAGACGTAGGTGGACGAATTTTATTAGTCAGTGTGGGCATCACACTACGCAGTTTGTTATTTTGCAACACATCCCAAGATGCTTGTCGCAAACCCAACAATCTTTGCTTGAATCCACTCTTGACATCTGGAACGGGAACTAGATTGAAATCAACGTCGCGACTCTGGGAAGCTTCCTTAGCAGCCCGATCAGCGTGTTCATTTCCCTCTATGCCCACGTGTCCAGGTATCCAGCAAAACTCTATTATATAACCCTAAGAGTTTAGTTTTTCTAAGTAGAATTGGATGTCTTGTACCAAATGATGACTTAAATACATTAGTTCTATAGCTTGTAGTGAACTTAAGCTATCTAAATACACAAAGGTATTCTCCACAACGACAATGTAGAATGTATTAAAGTGCTTAACAAAAAAATGGTGAATAACTCTGCAGTGAAAATTGAATACACGTTGCTTAGCCTGAAACGTTCAAATTAAGGTAGAGCAATAAAAGACACTTCCAACCTTGTTGTCAATTTTGGAGCCATCTGTGAATACCAAAGTAAACTTTTGATGTCCATCAAAACAAGATAATTTTGAATTCACTATTGCAATAAAGTTTTTATCAAAACGACAAAGGCCGAAAATAATACTTGGCTCTGTTGTTAACCAGGGCGGGTGAATGCTAATATCAAAATAAAAGTCTTTTGGCAGGATAAATTCTTTAACATTTAACAAAGGTTTACATCCTAATCCCGTTGGAAGGGTTGCCATGGGTTTGTTATCAAAGTGTCTGACATATGTCGTGTTAAAAACATTCCGATTTGCTGGATGGTTAGGCATAGCTTTAATTTTAATTACGTTCGTCCCATCAAGAGGTTTCTCCGTTCTGCCAAGGAGGACACACCTGACTCGGCATACAAGCTGACTACCGGGCTTGTTCGAAATGCACCAAGAGCTAGACGAAGACCACAATGTTGGACAGTGTCTAGAAGTTTAAGGGTTGTGTTACTTGCTGAAGAGTATACGAAACATCCATAGTCCATCTTAGTGCAAACTAGAGATCTGTAGATTCTCAACATGCAAGTCCTATCTGCACCCCACGATGTATTGCTGAGAACTTTCAATAGGTAAGATTGATTTTCAACATGAATTTTTTTGCGTAAATCACAACGTGGTGTTGTTAATTTAGCTTTTTGTCAAATTCCATGCCGAGAAGTTTGTTTGTTTATTTCGATTGAGGACGTGTCAACCGTTAGTTCATAATGCACCACTCTAGCCTTAGGGGGGGGGGGGGGAGTGTTTTTAATTGAAGTTTTCATTGTTAAACGGGAGTTGAGTAAGAAAAGTTGTAACTCCATTAAGAATAGCATTGTTGGTGGAGGCGCCGGGTAGAGTTAGAAAAGTTTTATCCCCGTCTGGGCCCGGGGTAGAATTGGCCCAGAGCATGGCTCTGCTAATCGTAAAAGGCGATTCAAGAGGAAAAGTCCACCTCGCAAACATCAGCTAGAAAGAGCGGAGTATCTTACTCCCCGAAACTAGAGGCGAGCTCTGGCAATCGTCGTCGGGGATCTTGTCCCCTTCCCTTGACGACCCCCCGGCGACGATGACAATGACACAACGCACGATGACAAAGACGATGACGACCGCGACGTGAGAAACCCCCCGTCCTCCCCTTACCCGTGGCTGGTTCTGACCAGCATGGGTCTTACCTCCCCCCCCCCCCCCCCTTAGGCTAGAGTGGTGCATTATGACCTAACGGTTGACGCGTCCTTAATCCAAATAAACCAAAAACCTCCATAAGAATAGCATTGTTGTTGGAGGCGCCGGGTACCCGCTTGATTTTATTATTTCTTTGCTATATATCCAGTTAATATTACGGAGGATGGTTTATTGTTTGGATAATAGTTTTAGGTTTAAGCAAACGTGACGGTGATTTTTTTTTGTTTGTTTATTTGGGTTAAGGACGCGTCAACCGTTAGGTCAAAATGCATCAATCTAGCCAAGGGGACATGGGGAGGAGGGGCCCATGCTGGTCAGAACCAGCCACGGGTAAGGGGCGGAAGGGGTGTTTCTAACGTCGCGGTCGTCATTGTCTTTGTCATCGTTCGTTGTGTCATTGTCATCGTCGTCGTTAAGGTCGTCAAGGGAAGGGGGAGGAATCCTTGACGACGATAGCCAGAGCTCGTCTCTAGTTTCGGGAAGTAATATACTCCGATCTTACTTGCTGATGTTTGCGAGGTGGACTTTTTCTCCCAACACCGACCCAACTTGCCGGACACGATTCCAAGATAAACTAAGTTTACTACAGAGAGACGACGACGACGTAAAAAAACTAGGGCGCTTCTACCGGTTAGGTCATATTGCGCCGTCTGTGATAATGAATGTTGATGAGATGAGTTCATGTTGCTAGAGCTCTCCTCTGGTTTCAGAGAGTTATATACTCCCCTGCGTACTAGCAGATGTTTGCGAGATGGACTTCATCTCTTTCCTCGCCTTTTACCATTAGCAGAGCCATGCTGTGGGCCAGATTCCACTCCGGGCCCAGACGCAGTTTATCAAATTCAACCGAGATCTAGGATGGCTAGACGCAGAAATACATAAACCTTGAAACTATATAGCCCTCATTCCAGTTCAGATACTGGCCTTCACCATTAAGCCAACCTATAGTCCAATTCAAAGATTGAAGTATTTTTTAGTTTATTTGGATGCAGGGCGCGTCAACCGTTAGGTCATATTGCACCTCTCTAGCCTTAGGGTAAATGGGGTATAAAATCCCGTGCTGGCTAGAACTTGCCACGGGTAAGGGGAGGAAAGGTCTTTGACATCGTTTTCGAAGTAACAAAGCATTCATTATAGACCTGCGATATAAATAGTCTTGGTATATTTGGACCAAGAGTGCGTCAATCATTTGGTCATATCATATTGCTGCATTTTTGCCCAGGGAATATGGGGAGGGACCTAGCGTCCTGGACAGAACCAGCCATGGGTAGGTTATGAAAGAGGTTTTGTTTACTTGGATTAAGGACGCGTCAACCGTTAGGTCATAATGCACCACTCTAGCCTAAGGGGGGGGGAGGGGGGGTCCATGCTGGTCAGAACCAGCCACGGGTAAGGGGAGGAAGGGGGGTTTCTCACGTCGCGGTCGTCATCGTCTGTGTCATCGTTCGTTGTGTCATTGTCATCGTCGCCGGGGGGTCGTTAAGGGAAGGGGACAAGATCCCTGACGACGATTGCCAGATCTCGCCTCTTAAGAAATAGGTAAAAATAAAATAGAGTTCTAAGTGATACAAGGCCTATGCTGGCTAGACCCAGCCATAGATGACTCGAGAGACAAGTCACCTAGTGCAGAAACTGCCAGCCTTCCTTGTAGCCTAGCTGTTTAGCTAGGTCCCTACCATTCTGTCGAGGCCAGGCCTGCAGTGTACAACAAAATCAAATTTATTATAAACAAACCAACCCTATTTTCCTCAGTCCTTCAAAAAATTGTCTTCTACTTAAGCAACACCTTATATTTGTGACGATATTCAATAATATCTTATCCAATTGTGCAAACACGTCTAACTGCTCTGTGTGGCGTTTATACCTTCGCTTGTTTGGGATTTCAACAATGTGTGAAGTGAAATAACCCCACGCGTCTGCGTCGTAGCACTACTTCCTTGCGCTCCGTAAAGAAATAGATCCTTGCTTTTTATTTCTTAGCGTTTGTTTTTGGAAATTTACGATGTTTGTACAAAAATAAATTATTGCAATTTTTTTTCTAATATATTCTTTAGAAAAATGTGCTGTTTTGTATGTCTTAATTTTTAGAAATCATCTATGTAAACAACGCACTACAAAAAGTAAAGCTGCTTTTAAGCGGCAGCGATAGAATTAAGCTGCGCAGATGCTACTTTTGGGTAAAGATCTCTTATAAACAGACCAAGGGTTTTTGTGAATTTACTTATTCTTTCCAAAAAAAGTTTGTGATAAAAATTTTGATGGGGTTTGTATTAAATTTATAGGATTATTTTAAAATTTAAAAAAATTTTTCGTAAAATTTACAAAAACCCCAAAACGAGTTGCTGAACCTACAAAATTAAAAACAACCAGGTCTTATAAAAGAAGCCCCTCAATTAACTTAATGAGAAAAACCCAGGACAATTGCAAAAACAGCATTTTTATATCATTGAAATGAGAAATTTAAATTCCTTACCCACAAACAATCTTCTGAAATCTGAGTTATATGGGGATAGGTCTCATTTTCCCCCAAATTTAAAAAAATTTTTTAAATTCATTTTTTTAAAAAATTTGCATCTATGGTTTTTTAAGGTAAATAAGGTTTTAAAACAATGAACATATTTAAATTTAAAAACTAAAATTTTATTACGCGCTGACGTAAAAAAAAATGTGTTCTTTCAAAATATTCCCGGATAACGTCTTTCTATTGGTACACGTATGTTAAATGATTGCCAAAGTATTGTAAATTGTTAGTAAAAAGGTCGAACTTTACAAGACCAGCCATAGTTTGCTCGACGATGGTGTCGGCGACTACAGTCGGTCAGCTTGAAATTTAATGTCCACACTGAAAATCTGTTAACTAGGGAAACGCCAAAGTCGTTGTTAAACGAGTGAGTGAGTGGGGCCAAGTGTTGAGTTTCCCGGGAATATCCCCTTCCTCCCCTATACCTAAGGATCTAGCCCAGTATGAGGAATGATACCGGGTACTCAACACATGGCTCACTCACTCGTTTAACAACAACTTTGGCGTTTCCCTAGATATTTAAATTGAACTTTTGAAATGCGAATCGTGTTCAAAACGTACTAGCGTGAAACATTAACAAATTTCAAGATAAAACAAAATCACCTAAGTTTTATTTCCCTTTTAACACCCTCAAAAATAATATGTGGGTGTAAAAATATAAAAAAAGTTCAAGCTAACGGGTATCGAACCTCAACCCTCCGTGTGGTAGGCTAAATGCTTACCAACAGGCCATGCAAAGCCACATAGATGTGGTCCCGATAGCTGCTACTAAACAAATGCTATCGATATTTTAAAAATCACATTTTATTTATTGTAGGATTAAATCGCAATGGATCTAGTTGATTTTGTTAGCAGTTCTCAATAATTTCGTACCCGGGTGTCTGTTTAAAATTTTTAGCCCAATCTGTTCAGCGGTTCGGGTGATTTTCGACGTACAGACAGACAGACAGACAGATAGACAGACAGAATCACAGAATCGAGAACCGTTCGAGTTGAAAGGGGACAATCGGTCGCTCCGCTACCTCGTTTAATTAATTTGGGCTGAGTGGGGAAACTCATTAAATTAGGATTTTATTTTTGGTTTATTTGGATTAAAGGGCGTCAACCGTTAGGTCATAATGCACCACTCCAACCAAAGGGGGGGGGGGGGGAGCCCATACTGGTCAGAACCAGCCACAGCTAAGGGGGGGAAAGGGGGTCTCACGTCGCGGGCGTCATTGTCTTTGTCTCGTTCGTTGTGTCATTGTCATCTTCGTCGAAGGGTCTGTCCCCAAAGGGAAGGGGGCCGGGGTCCCCGAGACGATTGCCTAGAGCTCGCCTCTAGTTTCAGGGAGTAAAATACTACACTTCATACTAAGCTGATGTTTGCGAGGGTTAGACTTTTTCTCTGTAAATCGCCTTTTACGATTATGCAGAGCCATGCTGAGGCCAATTCATCCCAGGCCCGAGACAAGGGGCCTAGGATTTTATGTATTTGATTTATAATATATTTTAAAGTGTGTTATTATTCTGTAGAAGTGTAGGAGTATGAGCTACGAGAGTGTATCAACTACTGTTTACCTTACGTTTTAGGAGCGCACAACAAATCGTGTTTTCGTAATAATACAATGTAAACACTCTAGTTTTCACGCCGCGTTAACTGCAGCGAAACTATAATTTGTTACGTGTCCTCGGCTCGATACCCGCCACTGAAAATCCTTAACTGAGATTTCCCTAAAAGATTTTCTTACATGATATGGACAAGCTCAGAAACCTATTCCCTAGAATAGATCCTGGATTGTTTATTCACTCACTATGTCAATATTTGTAGAGGAGCAATTAATTGTCCACGGACAGACTTTATTTCACGACACCAATCATCTAGTGGCCATATGGCCGGCGCTGACAAGTACCCGGTTGGGCTATATGCCGTACAGTTGCGGGGATATATCAAGTGATAATGTCTAAAAGCATTTAAACTCATTTATTAAACATTGTGCCTGACCGCTATAGGTGTTAAGTGCAGGTGGAGGTGATTCCGACTACGACCGCCCGTATATTTGGGTAAGGTCCTTAAGGACGCGTCAAACGTTATGTCTTATAATGCCTTCTCCTAGTCTAGGGATTGGGGTAGAAGGGCCCCCCCCATACTGGTCAGAACCAGCCACGGGTTAAGGGAAGGAAGGAAGGTTCTCGACGTCCGCGGTCGTCATCGTCTTTGTCATCGTTTCGTTGTGTCATTGTCATCGTCCGTCGGGGATGTCGTCAAGAGAAGGGGAAGGTGTCCCCACGACGATTGCCATAACTCGCCTCTAGTTCGTGGAGTAAGCTTGACCCTTCATGTAGATGAGTTTGCGGAGATTAGCCATTATCTCTTGAAAATCACCTTTAATAACGTTTAAAGAGCCTATGCTCTGGCTGATCCTACCCCTGGGCCAGAACTTGCAGTCTGACCCGCAACCTCCACCAAATGAGAGGATTTTAAACCAAAGACAGTAATTAGTGATTAATATAACTGCGACGTGGAGAAACAACTGCGCATCCAACCGGTGAGGTCATATTGCCGCCTGTGATATATAATTAATGCCACTAATGTAACGGTTGCCAGAGCTCTCGCCTTTAGTTTCGGAGTAATTTACATCCCCTATTACTAGCTTATGATTGCTCGTATGATGTATTTGTGATAATAATATTATATTCTAGATTTAAACCTATAACAGAATATATTTAAAGTGATGATAGTATTAGCAAAAGAAAGTTATTCATTTGAATGGAAATAAAGAACGAGAGAAGTCTAAGTTAGAAGATGTTTGGTTTAAGGGCGCGTCAACCGATAGGTCATACTGCGCCTCCCTGTGCATGATATTGTATTTATTAGTTAGTTAATGAAAGGAGGAACGTAAGGAGTTACACGGGTGACCTGGTGTACAGGCCCGTACTGGTCAGAACCAGCCACACGCAAGGGGAGGTCGTGTGAAGGTGGCCCGGGTCCGGCTGGGAGTCTGTGGCTGTGACGACATCAGGCCGGGGCGCAGGCAAAGTACAGGGGGCAGGCAGGGCGAGGGTATGGTGGGGGTTTTTTTTTATTTTGGATTAGGACGCGACAACCGTTGGTCATAATTCACCACTCTAGCCTAAGGTGGGGGGGGAGGAGGTCCCCATGCTGGTCTCAACCAGCCACGGAAAAAGGGGAGGATGGGGGGTTTCTCACGTCACGGTCGTCATCGTCTTTGTATCGTTCGTTGTGTCCATTGTACATCGTCGCCGGGGGGTTCGTCAAGGGAAGGGGCAAGGTCCCTGACGACGATTGCCAGAGCTCGCCTCTAGTTTCGGGGAGTTTCAGGATATTTCGCTCTTCTAGCTGATGTTTGCGAGGTGGACTTTTTCTCCTTTGAATCAGCTTTTACCGATTAGCAAAGCCATGCTCTGGGCCAAATTCTACCCGGCCAGACTGGGGGGTAAGTTGGTGGGGGAGGTGACCCCGACGACGATTGCCGGAGCTCGCCCCTAGTTTCGCGTGTGAGTAAAACTTGCCGCCACGTTTACCGATACGGCAGGTAGATTCAACAACACGTTTTGCCCTCCCGCAGCTTGCAAAACCACGTGGTAATTATGTCAAGCGCTACTTCCAGCCTAGGGATAAGGGGGAAGGACCCATGTCTGGTCAGAACCAGCCACGGGTAGGGGACGAAAGGGGATTCTCCAGGTCACGGTCGTCATCATCTTTGTCTCCGTTCATATGTCATTGTCGTCTTCGTCGGAGAAGTGTCAAGGAAGGGGGCATGGTCTTCGGACGACGATTACCAGAGACGCCTTTAATTTTGAGGAAGTTAAATCTCCCATTTCTTTAAATAGCAGATGTTTGCGAAGACGTTTTCTCTTAAATTGCCTTGTCGATTGCAGAGCCATGATCTGGGCAAATTTCTACTAATTTTTTCAAACTTTTTATGTGTACGCAGATCTATGTGGTGTGTTGCAAGAATAACGAATCTCCATGAGTACCGATATTGCAATCTAGTATATAGAACAGAATACATTCATGTACATTGTCACTATACAGAATGTTCCAAGAAAAATTAATTCAATAATTGTGACTTCTATTATAACAAAGTTTAATCGTTGCTCTGCGCATCGTTTTAAAATTAATTCAACAACGATGCTAATCAAAATACAATTACTAAATCTCTATTTTGAAGAGAATACATCAGTCACAGAACTGATTTCAGGAGGGACCTAATTTAAAGCGACCAAGCCACGTGTAACAAGGCCACCAGACACCCACCGGGGCGAGCAAAAAAAATTTCAACAAGAGATTGGCATATTTTAATTGAAACACCGATCAATCAAGCTGGACACGATTTCCACACGCGTTACGCACTAGAATCAACAAGGCCTAAATTCGTTTGTTTTATTATTTGGTATTCAGGACGCGTCAACCGTTTGGTCATAAATGCACCCCTCAAATAGCCTAGGGGGGGGGGGGGGGGGGGGGGGGCCAATGCTGGTCAGAACCAGCCACGGGTAAGGGGAGGAGGGGGGGTTTCTCACGTCGCGGTCTTCATCGTCTTTGTCATCGTTCGTTGTGTCATTGTCATCGTCGCCGGGGAGTCGTCAAGGAAGGAACCACCTTATAATTTATATTTTGCTCGTTGCTAGGGAGGCTTCAAATTCACCGTTTGCAAAATACTTCGACCTCTGCAGTGAACACGGAGACGCTAACGCACCTGTTAACATGCCGTGAGAAACTAGGGCCGCTTTCAACCGTATTAGGTCCTATAACGCCGATTGTGAACTTAATGAAATGAGTTTATGGATTTTTTTTAAATGATTATATTGCTTTCTAGGTTTATAAAAAAAGATAATGTTGCGAAAAGCATGACTTGGACGATCATCTAGCCTCCTAAATACATTTAATTGATTGTTGCCATTGTCAAAACGACTTCCATTTGTAAATCCATTTGGTGAAAGATTTATTTTAATAATATACAAGAGTTCATATATTATTAGTTATATATCGTCCTTAAGTTGGAGACCCACAGTGGTTCCGAGCGTCGAACTCACGCACGGAGAATGTAAACACGCGACCAGGGCGAATCCCGTTTTTCACAATATAATTAAGTTTGAATTAGTTAATAGCTAGAGTATATGGATTTAGCGCGCGTGTCATTGTTTAGGTCATAATGCGAATTTTACGTCGCGGGTCCGTCTTCGTCTATATCATCGTTCGCTCGTCGTCGTCAACGGAAAAGAAGAGTGTCCCGAGCGAGGACTGCCATGCACGCCTCTAATTCGAGAAGTATACCCTCCTACACTAGTTGATGTTTGCGAGGTGGAGTCTCTTGATCGCCTTTTTACGATAAGGGCCAGAGGGCATATTCCTGGGTGGGCCAGGTCTACCCCGAGCGCCAGATGGGCGTACGATTATTTGTCAATTTCTGTAGCTTCAACTAGGAAGCTTCCGCCAACGCTTTTCCAGTCGCGTTGTTGGTGAGCGTTATATTATTTATACCGTTAGGTCATAATCACAACTCTCCACCTGGAGAGGAGGGGCCCATGCTGGTCCCGAACCAGCCCGGGTAACGGGACAAAAAGGGGGGGGTTCTTAACGTCGCGTCATCATCATCTGGTCGAGGAGGTCGACAAAGAAAGAGGGAGGTGTCCTCATGACGATTGCCAGAGCTCGCCTTTAGTTTCGGGAAGTAAAAACTACCCTTCCTACTAGCTGATGTTTGCAAGATGGACTTTATCTCTGTCCCCGCCTTTTATTATTAGCAGAGCTCTTGGTAAAGTTATACGCAGGGCCCAAGTGAAGAATCTCTTCAAACGACGACGTGAGAAACTAGGGCGCTTCAACAAGATAGTTCAAATTGCACCGCCTCTCATTTTGTTAGTTTATAAATCGAGTTTGTTGAGTGTTTAATTTTAAAATTTTCCATGTACAAACCTGAGAAGTAAAAAGATGTAAACTAGCCTGTGATATTACAAATAAAACTATTAGCTTAATCCTAAGATGTTCGTAATTGTTGTTTGTTGTTTGGTAAGTTTAAACTATGTACATTGTAATGATGTTATGTTGCCTATGTTACGCCATTGTTGGTGTTGTAATCTCTGGAGTTTAATAAAAGCTTTTAATATAATATATATATATATATTTTATATATATATATGATAAAAACAAGGATCTTGGGTAAAACCGCGTCGAAAATAAGATGAACCAGGGCAGAACCTGGGCGTCCACCGACGTTTCGTCTGTACTACGTCAGACATTTTCAAGGTTGACTGTGACTACGGAGGTTGGAGTCACAGTGGTTGGCAAGCACGCAGCGCCCGCCTTATATAGCCTCGGCTGAAGGTGCGGGGCGGCGAGGTTATATAGAAAATAGGTGCGGGGCGGCGAGGTCATATCGTGAAAAGGTGCGAGCAGCGATGTCATATCGATAAAATATATACGGATGGTGGCAATTGAGAAACAAAATAGCACAGCTTACTGTAGTGAAACCTTTTTAGTCCGGCTTCTTGTCATAGGGCCTTATAGGTTGTCTTTTGAAATGTTATTCGTGCTTGGAATTATGAAATCTGAAATTTGCACCACCTCTGAGGGATTTGGCTGAATAGGTCTACGGACTACATTTCGAGGCATGAGTGCAGGTTTCCAAGCAAGAGGGAGGCTCTGGCTATCATCTCTTTTGTTCAGGTTATTCGCCCGTTCTCAATTTCCACAGATTCACGGATAATACGTGGCTTGAGCTGTTGTACAGGACAAATAGTTTTTGTTTGTCAAAATCTATCACATGCGAGTAAGCTTTAGCATGTTGAGCCAGGGCTGATTTCTTGTCACCTGTTTTCACTGCATTAGAGTGTTCATTTATCCTCACTGCTATGCGTCTGCCTGTTTGGCCTATGTACGTTTGATCGCAGTCGCCACGGGGAACCTCATAAACCCCTCTTTCTTCCAGATGAACAGAGTCCTTTGCACTTCTCAAAAAGGAGCTGATTTTTCTGTCAGTGGAGAAAATGGTTTCGATGTTCTTACGATTGAGGATTCTACCTATGACGTCTGTGGTACCCTTGACATACGGAAGAAAGCTTTTGACCGTGGTTCTCCTTGTCCTCAGTATCATCCTCAGATTTCTTCAGTTCACGTTTAAACGCTCTGGTTATGTCTCGGTCCAAGTAACCATTGAGTGATAGAGCTTCACGGAGCTTGTCAAATTCCTCTTTTGAGTGAGATTTGTCAGTAAGGTTCCTGGACCGGGTGACCAGAGTGTTAACCACTGAAAATAACTGTGAAGGACGGTGGTGAGAAGCAGCATTCAGGTACCGATTGGTGTGGGTGGGTTTTCTATAGACTGTGTGTCCCAAACTGCCATCAACATTCTTTATTATCAAGACATCGAGAAAAGCAAGTGAGTTGTTGGATTCTACTTCCATGGTGAACTGAATATTCGAATGGATACCATTTAGATAGTCAAGAAAATCATTCAACTTGTCCACACCATGGGGCCAAATGGCATAGACGTCGTCCACATATCGTATCCAAGAAGATGGTTTGTAAGGAGCTGCAGCTAGGGCCTTATTCTCAAAATCTATCATGAATAAGTTGGCAATAGCTGGTGATAGCGGCGAGCCCATTGGAGCTCCCTCCACTTGCTTATAAAACTCGTTTTCATAAATAAAGTATGTAAAAGACATGCAATGCCTTGCTTACTTCATGATGTCCTTCGGTATGCCATAGCTTTCTTCAATAGTAACAAGGGCCTCCTTCACCGGTATGTTGGTAAATAGGGAAACCACCTCAAAACTAACCAATATGTCCCCAGGGCGAACCTTCCATTCTTTGATCAGCTGGATCAGGTGAGAGGAGTTTTTCACATAGGACGCAGCATCCTCCGAGTAAGGTTGGAACCTCTTAGCGACATATCTGGCCAGAGCTTGTGTGGGTGACCCTACTGCGCTCACTATGGGTCGCAAGGGGGCTCCGGGTTTGTGGATTTTGGGCAACCCATACAGTTTAGGAATACGAGAGGACTTCTCCCTAGGAATGAGAAATTTCTGTGCTTCAGGGTCAATATTAGAGGAAAGTATAAGGCTCCTAGTTGTCTTTTCTAGGTAAGTAGTCGGATCTCTGGGGGTAGCCTTATATGCCTTATCTTCAAGTAGGGCTTACATCTTGTCCTTATAATCAGAGCTGTTGAGTATGACGGTGGCATTCCCCTTATCTGCTGGCAGAACTATGATGCTAGTATTAGTAGTAGGACAAGGAGAAACCACGGTCAAAAGCTTTTCTTCCGTATGTCAAGGGTACCACAGACGTCATAGGTAGAATCCTCAATCGTAAGAACATCGAAACCATTTTCTCCACTGACAGAAAAATCAGCTCCTTTTTGAGAAGTGCAAAGGACTCTGTTCATGTGGAAGAAAGAGGGGTTAATGAGGTTCCCTGTGGCGACTGCGATCAAACGTACATAGGCCAAACAGGCAGACGCATAGCAGTGAGGAGATAAATGAACACTCTAATGCTGTGAAAGCAGGTGACAAGAAATCAGCCCTGGCTCAACATGCTAAAGCTTACTCGCATGTGATAGATTTTGACAAAACAAAAACTATTTGCCCTGTACAACAGCTCAAGCCACGTATTATCCGTGAATCTGTGGAAATTGAGAAACGGCCGAATAACATGAACAAAAGAGATGATAGCCAGAGCCTCCCTCTTGCTTGGAAACCTGCACTCATGCCTCGAAATGTAGTCCGTAGACCTATTCAGCCTAATCCCTCAGAGGTGGTGCAAATTTCAGATTCCATAATTCTAAGCACGAATAACATTTCAAAAGACAACCAATCAGGCCCGATGACAAGAAGACGGACTAAAAAGGTCTCACTACAGTAAGCTGTGCTATTTTTTTTCTCAATGGCCACCATCCGTATATTTTTCGATATGACATCGCTGCCCCGCACCTTTTCACGATATGACCTCGCCGCCCCGCCCCTTCAGCCGAGCTATATAAGGCGGGCGCTGCGTGCTTGCCAACCACTGTGACTCCAACCTCCGTAGAGTCACAGTCAACCTTGAAAATGTCTGACGTAGTACAGACGAAACGTCGCACTGACGTGAGAAACTAGGGCGCGTCAACCAGTTAGGTCTTATCATGCGCGCGATTGCGATATTGTGAGTTAATGAAATGAGTTTATGGTGTGTTTGATAATATTGTTTAAAAGAAAAGATGAGAAAAATATCTATTTCAATGAAAAAAGATGTTTGATGGGAATTTAAATATTTCTTCGAATTAAAAATTATAAATTCGTCTTGGGGCATAAAGATCGTCCCCATCTTATTTTTATTGGATTTATTTGCCGATGGAACCAAGCTCGAAAGAAAAAAAGTTTTGACATTTTTTTAGAAGGGTTTCTGTTGATTTCGAAATTCATAACTAGCTAGCCTGAATGAAATATATTTTTAGAATTTAGCGGGTGACTACCATTTAAGGCAGGATACGAAGGGTTTTGGATTGTAAATGGGTGGTGTTTGTTGGAAAGTAACTTCAGTAAATTAAATTTGTAAAATAAAAGACTGTGTTTAACTTTGCGAGTCTTGCAAGATAACTCTTAAACATTTCTGTATGGACCCCAATTACACCATCCTTTCGCTAACGTATTTTCTGCAAACTTAAGCAAAATTAAAATTGAAAAACAAAGAATATATTTTTTCTAGATAAAATTTTAAATTAAA
>JAMZAV010005740.1:0-92014 GCA_024449915.1 Sweltsa coloradensis
CTTTGCCTAGTAATCGTGAGCACCTTCGCCATTGTCAGTGCCATGACGAACCTCTGGGAAGGTGGAGCTGTTGGCTGCCATCGTGGCTAGTGCGTCTCCACAGAAGAACATGGTTCCTAGCACCATCATCTTGCCTAGTCGAGGCTCAATAGGCAGCTTCGCTAAGATGCGGCCCAGGGGCGTCAGCTCGTCATTCGAGTCCAAGCATTTCATTTCTGCAACACAGGTTTCAACAAATAAAAACAGTCAAATTCACATTTAATTGATCTTAGTATTGTCATTATGAACGGATAATATGCCAGAGGTTGCCTTGTATTAATAATAGTATAGTAGTATATATCAAACAAGAATATAAGGCAAGATTAGTGCTAGGCTATGAGTGACATACCTATCATTCAATTATCGATATCACACAAAAAAATTTGATATGATATCGACATATCGAAATGCAATTTGTAAAAAAAAGTCTAAATCAAAAATCTAAAATTATTAAAAAAGTAAGTCTATTTTCATAATTTTGTTGCCAAATAGGGTAGATAAGGTATCACCATTTTTTTCCCCCTATGCCGAAAGCTTGATTTTTCAATAATTTTTCTTCCTGGCTATCCAGTAAATATGTGCTTCCTTCTCTGGCCCGCTCAGGTTATTTGGCAGGGCGTCAATGTCAGATTTAAGTGCGGCGCAGCCCTTATTTTTACGATCTCACAATCGCGTTTTATGATCCGGCACCTCCACCATATGCACCAGACAGGGAAATTTAATTTCAACAACCTACCCGGCACCGCCACCAAAATTAAGAATTTTGCTTTTTTTGTGTAAACTTTGATATTTCGATATGAAGCCAAATATCGATATCGAAAATATTTCCACTTATCAATATCGCATCGAAATGATCGATTTTTTTGCCCCGCCCTAGGCAAGATTGATGTGCTCTTTCTAATACACATTTTGGGTCCTGGTTCAAATCCAGGGCAAGTCATGGATTTTTTGTCTCCCGAGCACTAGAGTAGTATATAATAAATGGTTTATTGTCATAGTATCTACTTTTGCGAGAGGCATTTTCAGATGTACAGACAGTACAGAAAATATAGAGAACAGTAAAACTTATAGTTATAAATTATTATATAAATAAATGGACAAGAAACATGTTCATGAATTACAGTTTCATAATCTTGAGTCTAAACTAAACTTAATTATACTAGGTTATCAATTAAATACTCGTTTATGGAGTAAATATGCTTTTCTTTTGTGATAAGGAACTATTTTGCTGAGTATTAAAACGGTCTAAAGAGCCTATGTTTTTTAGTTCAGTCGGTAGTTTGTTAAACAATTTTATGTGTGTGTAATCAGAGTTTGTTTGAGTTGAAGATTTTGAAAAATAATTTATATGTACGTATGTTGTTTTTTAGACGTGTGTTGTAGGTGTGGATATTTTTATTTTTTGGAAGTGTTTTTTATGTTTTTTTTTAACTTTTAGGATTGCCTATAGAATGAACAGACCATAGAGTTGGGAGGAGGCACCTTTTCTGGTTGTGCTGACGGTGTGGCTCAGCCATTATGAATGGTGTGTGAAGTAACCTTGCTGATGATGGTAACATGCATGCAGAATTTACTTTACCCAACCTGTCACCTCTTCTCCAATCTAAACTAACCTAGCAGGTTGGCCTTTCCCCCACTTTGTAACAACCAGTCTTTTGACACCATCACTTTTCTATCATTCCTTCACCTTTGAGGTCGAGATGGGCGAGCCTACTCTACACCCTTTGATGGATCCGTGTTTCTGTTCCGTAGAAGGTTATTCCTTGTCCTGCGGGGGGGGGGGGGGGAGGCGCTAGCAGGTGATGAACCTGTTAAGACCCTACTCTCTTTTTCCTCAACCTCTGCACCTGCAGCCATGAGCATGCACTGTGTAGCATTGTTTCCCTTTCGTTTTCGGATCCCATTCACAATTATGTAGGGGTAGCCTCTCTTGTTGCCTTGGGTCCTGGTACAAATCCAGGTAAGACATGGCTCTTTTGTCGCCCAAGCACCAGAGTCTAGGGGAGGGGGGGAAGCCCCCTCACTGATTGTGCTGTTTGTGACATTCCACCCATCCTATCTCCAACCTATTTTCTTAGAATGAATGAGAGGCACCCTGCCCTGCACAGCAGGAGAAACAGCTTTTCTCTTGTTGCCAAGGGTCCTGGTTTGAATCCAGGGTAGTCATGGATTTTTTGTCTCCCGAGCACTAGAGTTGTGAGGGAGGCACACTTTCTGTTGTGCTGACAGTGTGGCTCGTATGAAGGGTTTTGTGTGAAGTAACCTTGCTGATGATGACAACATGCATGCAAAATTTACTTCTTGCATGGCCCTACCACAGGTTTGGTTTGTACATTTTGTTTTTATGTAGTTAGCTTATTTTTAGTGGCCACCATTGCCCTGACGAGTCCCCAGAAGGACAAAACGCATTGTGGATTAAGGTAACAAACAACTTTTAATTAACTGCAGTTGTCATCAGCAGGTGAAAAGTTTTGTTGCTCCAAGCTATTCAGGCTGGGCTTTATATCTATGCTTTCCCAACCTGTCTCTTCTCCAATCTAAACCACATTTTGTAAATAGTATTAATTTTGCTTAATGACAAGATCACCATTATTTACATTTTAAACCAATAAGGCCAAGTGAAATTTAAGTATATGGCTTGGTGCTTTAAACTTAAAATATGTGTAAAGAAGAAAACAAAAATAAGTTCAATTTGTAAATAATAAACTAAAAATTACAAAAATTAAATTAATTTAAAATCAGATTCAGGGGACATCTTAATAATAGCTTTAACAACAGCTTGAGCAAATGCATTTTCAATGGGCATACCTCTAAGCAATACTTCTGCCTCGATGACAGCATCTATGGGTGGGGGCTCAATAGCTTTACTGAGGAACTGGCCAATGGTCCCAAGCGCAGCAGCTTATGGACAAAGCTAGCTCGTGTAGCGGTGTTCGGACATCTCGGGAGTTACATGCTCTTCCAACTTCTCGATCGAGCGCGACTCACCTACACAGTAACAACAATAAAGAATTGCCATAATGATGCAATGCGAGTATGTTACTGATTACGCCTTACAAACTAACAATAAATAATTTGTGCAGCAATGTTAATTAAACACAGCATACTGTATGCACAGCTTCTTGCATGACTTTATCACTGTCTGGTTGCACGTAGCAAGTTTTGTTTGAGTGTTGCTCAGCTGACTTTAGTGACAACCAAGACTCAACTGACTCAAAGGTCAAGAAGGATGACAATAAAAGGCCACAGGGTATATTCTTCTGCTTGACCAAAAATATAAATATAAAAAGAAACAGTTAGCAAGAAGTGATTTGGATAGCTTTACTCTCTCTCCCTCTCTCTTGTAAATTGCTAAAGAAAGGTCAAGATTTACTTGTTACTTCAACTTGCATGACAGTACTCCTATACCTGAGTCACATTAATTGAGCTATGGTGGTGTTTGTGATTAAGGCTATTTCACTGCGTTTTTCTATTTTCCAAAATATGCTACCAAGTCAAAATATAGTGAATGGCTTTGAAACCTGGCTATTTTAGAAAATCAAAAATATTTTTTTTTTCAAATTTTTCTGATCCGGTATACGGCCATATAGCCACTTAAAAATAATTTCCAACTTCAATTTGCCAAGGTACACCATTCAACGTAGGGTGTTGTGTTTTTGTGACATTAATTTTCAACTGGTTTTCTATAGTCTGACTGAGAGAAAAAGATTTTTTTTTAACAATAGTCTTTCCTGTGAATTTTTTTGTTTGGTGTGGTACAATCGGTAAAAAATACCCCCAAACAAAAAATTCGCAGGAAAGACTATGTTAAAAAAATCCTTTTTTCTCTCAGTCAAGACTATAGAAACCAGTTGAAAATTAATGTCACAGAAACACAACACCCTACGTTGAATGGTGTGCCTTGGCGAATTGAAGTTTGAAATCATTTTGAGGTGGCTATAATGGCCGTGTACCGGATCAGAAAAATTTGAAAAAATATTTTTGATTTTCTAAAATAGCAAAGGTTTCAAAGCCATTAACTATATTTTGACTTGGTAGCATATTTTGGAAATAGAAAACGCAGTCGAATAGCCTTAAGGAAAGAAGAAAGGAGACCAACAGCTTACCTAAAATGAGATGGGCAGCTACATGAAAATGGCTGGTTTACAAATATATTTATAAAACAGATACACAATGTTGTACGTTTTGGCCTTGGTCACCGACCGTTAGAGAAGAACTAAATTTAAAGTTATTTACAATACAGTAAGACCTCGTTCATCCGAGCTCCGATTAACCGAGATTCCGTGTTATCCGAGCTGGTTTCAGGGGCCCTTTCCGTTTTTTAATTCGGCTGAAATGTTATGTTCTTTACTTATGAATGTCATGCAGTATGCTGTTTACTACAATGACGTGTCACGCACAGCGCGCGAGTTGTAAGGGGGGTTGGGGGCAGGGGTCGATTGTAAGGTGCCCGATAAAGTTGAGCCAGTGTCTTTGAGAATGCTTGCCGCCGCCGCGACCTTGCTCAAAGACGGTGGACTAGAGAGAAGATAGTAGGGAGGGAGTGAGAGAAAGAGACAAAATATGGCCTTGAAGAGGACATGATAGAGGCTGGCTATGATTATAAACATTGCATCAGGACATCCAGTCAATGACAGACGCGTAGATAACCATCACCCCCCCCCCCCTCCTCCTCCCAAGCCATGAACTACGTATCCACCTCACTAGTCAATTGGCTTCGGGCCAAGACTCTCGTAGAGTTGTTTTGTTTACATTATGAGATAAGATAATGAACACTCATTCATTCTATCAGCAAGGCAGTCATTAATGTTATGGGATAAGATAACGAGACCACGCTGATGGGGGTGAAGGTGAGTAGGGGTGGCGGTGCAACAGGTGGGAGGAGTCTAAGGGGGAGGGCCTAGGCCTATCTTAGATTGAGGTTGGTGGCGAGCTGGTGACTATTTGATGCTATATGATGATTTTGCAGGTTTTAGGTTTGTACTGGGTTTAACCCGTTGTTCAACATTTATGCTCGAGCGACTGGAATAACATACCCCATCACTACAGGCAACACAACAATTGCTCCACAACCACCTGATCTATCAACTACAGTGCCAGCTATGCCAGTCGAGTACATAGCCTAACATCCATTCCTGAGCACCAGGATGAACGGGCATAGGCAGGACATCGTCAGGAAACTAGACCTAAAACCGGTGGCACAACATGCAGGAACCACAACAGGGACTTCAATGACTGCTACACCCGAGGGTTGTAAAGTCATTGCCCCCAACCTGCAAGAGGAACACTTGAGACAATGGGAATTGTTGTGCATAAAATTGTCATCAGCTCGTGCCAAAAACATAACCTCAATCTATGATAGGCCTAGGCCCTCCCCCCTAGACCCCTCCCACCTGTTGCACCGCCACCCCTACTCACCCCCACCCCCAACAGCACCTTGTAATTTGTTGTAAATAACTTTAAATTTAAATTTAGTTCTTCTCTGACGGTCGGTAAGGCCACGTTGGCCGAAACGTACGACTTGTGTACCTTGTTTTGTAAATAGTTGAGTTGTTGTTAACTAGCCAGTTTCAAGCAGCTGCCCATCTCGTTTAAGGTAAGCTGTTGGTCTCCTTTCTTCTTTCCCCAATCACTAACACTAACCTTGCCAATGACATAATATAAGCTAAGCGCTAGTCACACAGTATGGCCGTGGGGAGCGTGACAATTTGAACCTATCTTGAATAGGGAAAAACCAACCGCCGTCTAAATGTATCGTACCCTTAAATTAACAGCCTTTGTTTAACAAGCGGTGTAAAATCGAAACCGCAAGATGTCAATTTGTCGCTATTATTGAAGAAAAATGGTCTTTCTTCCGCAATCTCTCAGTAACTCCGATTTCCGAATAAAGCAATTCAAGTTGGTGGTATGGAATAAGCTATACAGGTAAATATAATAAAAAATGTTATTTTCCACTGCCTTCCACAGCCATGTAAGTGTAATCAGCATATCAGCAAAAGAAACACTGAAATTTGCACCGTCTTTTGTTTTACATTTTCATAACGGAGATTGCGTGAGATCATTAAAAGAAAAGAAAAGGCGTATTATTGTCGCACATTTTTGTATAGCCTAGGTTAGGAGGACTATCATACATTGTTTATCTGCATTAGGATTTTAGTAATCAAACTAGTTATTTGTGCGGGATATGTGTGTCTGAACAAGGTCGTGCAGGCCTAGGGTTGCCTAGGAGAGGCCTAGGGCTTGTCAAACGTGTAATTAGTATTAATTGTATCTACTAGTACTATCCCTAAATGGAACTTAAGGCCCACACTGTTGTATTATAAATAATTTTCTTTATCTGGGCCTAGCCCCGGGTGATAGTTTCTGGTTTGTTTTTATGATAGTAATGACAACTTTTCTCGTTTTACACATAGACGCAAAATTTAAAATGTCCACCATATGTTTACGTATTGTGTTTATCCCCGCGACGTTCAAATAATCCACTGCATCTTAGTTCATTCAACTAGATGAAGTATCTATGTTGCAGTGAAGTGATTTTTTCCTATTCAAGAGGCTTCTAATCATCATGCTAGCGCTCGGTTGGAAGGATAGGAGACTGAGCGTCTAGCGCTTTGCTACGCAAAGCTTATGTACGTCATTGAACCTAGCCGATAGGCATTCTATCACAAACCAACATAATTGAGCTATGGGTTAATAGTGTGGGGTAATACTGTAATACAATTAAAAACAATGTTCATCAGATCTTTGTCATGCAAAAAAAAAGCTGTAGGCCTAAGAAAATAAGTAAAATTAAGAAAAGGGAAAGTACAAGTGTACAGGATATTTCAAAACAGTGAATTTCTTACACTTGCATGCTTCTACATTTGCAAAGTAGTTATATTATTCCTAATTAAACATAGGGAGGAGCAATATTCATAATTATGATGAGGAATGATGTTATTGTGATATCCCATAGGCTGGCTGTAGGATGAGAAAAGGTCCACATATGCAGAAATAATGCTATTTAATAAGCTACCTGCTAGTGTCAAAGACAAACCTACCGTACATTTTAAAAAATCTTAGGGCATTTCTTATTGAAAAATAACATCACCATATTCAAGATTACCTGGAGGAAAACACTAAATTACAGGGATGATATTGGGTAGTAAAATTCGGAACCAGTTCCAGCACTCAAATTAACCGGGTACCTGGATCCTGTTACGTCACAATGTGCGGAAACTGTAAACGCTGTTTTCTACTACAAGTAGGTTTGAAGGTCATTACTGAATGAATTAATGAAGGTCTACAGATCGACTGACCAGGTTTCTGTCTCTGAAACTTTTGCAATAATCATACACAAATAAAGAATCACGTTGAAAACCAGGCAATGATCTTCAATAATCATTCTTCATTACACTGTACAGGCAGTGTAACTCGTCGTACGTAGGCCTAGGCGTACGCGCAGAGAGTAGGGGAAAGCACGGCTCCGTGCGCCCACGATCTAAGCATCACTGCCCGCCAACACGGAGGCATGCCCAGATGGGCATATGGGAAAATCTCTCACTATCGCCCGCGCTGCAGCTCTCGTCGCAAAATAAGCCTGGGGAAGAAGATAAGCTCAGGAATAACAATCCTATGCGTCATGATTACGAATTTCATAAATCGGTTCAAACATGATCGCATCCCGTATACAGTCAGCTGTGCTGTGAGTTGATCGAACGCGCATTCGTCTCTCTTGCACTCTTAGGCATGGATACTCGCTGGGCAGGCGAACAGACGGACGGAAGCACCTGTCAGCTTACAACTTACAGCTCTGTTGTCGACTCAAGTTACTGCAGGCAGAGGGCAGGCTCCGTGGGAAAGACCGCATCGACGTGGCGCGTAAAATAAACCGGGAATCAGCCTAAAAACGATCCGAAAAATACTCGGATCTTATAATCGGCTCCGGGTAATTTCTAGAACCGGGTACCCGATGTCATCCCTACACCTACTGAATTATAGTAATGAAAATTTTTGTTGGGCCCAATTCAAGCTGAGTTAATTCAAATTTCTTTTCCTTTGTGACGATTCCAACTGGCCAAAATTTAATTATAGAAAAACTAGGGATGGGATTTGACCGGTCAAATTTGGTCAATTGACGGTCAAATGTAAAAAATCATAAATTAAATTTTATTAGATAATTACTTAATTTATTTTAAAATGTTGTGGTGACAAAACCTTTTTACATTGAAATGCTTTACAGTTAAACCCCGTTAATTCGAGCACCCATAATTCGAAAAGTTGTGTAATTCGTAGAATAACTTCAGTTCCCGGCCAATAGTATGGGAACATACATGTTAAAGGATGTGTTTAAATCGAAATTTCGATAACGTGTAATTCGAACAAATAATTTTCCCCGTCATTAAATATCCATTATAATTTGACTGATAATTCGAACAGTTTTAAGCAATCGCGAAATCACAAAGACAGCAAACCGCCGTCAAAGCTTTGCCGCCGTGTAGATATTGCCTGCATCGTTCTGTACTGTGTCTAGCTGGAATGCCGCCCGGCCAGCTGGCTCCCTGCCCGCCCGCACCTCCCCTCACACTCCTAGTCTTCTGCGCAGGCCCACTTCCCCTCGCCGCTACGAGCTAAGAATAGATTCTACAAGTTGAGTTTTGTTCGCCTGACGTCTGCCACTAGTCTGCTACTGTAAGTCGAGACGTGAACGTGTTGAATGCTCTGTTGTCGACAAGTGCGTCAGTGTTTGTTTTGCGTGTTGTTTAGCGATGGCTCCGCCAACTAAAAAGTATAAACTCTGACTATTGCGGAAAAAGTTAAACTTTTAAAAGACATTGACAAAAAGGAGGAGAAGAAAGGTGCGTTAGCCCTTAAGTCGGAATTCCTAATTCGATTTTATCTACAATTATAAAAAATAGGACAGAATAAGAACGCTTCACCCAAGTGTGGTGGTAGCGGATGCAAAAGGCAGAGGCTACGTCCGGCGAAACATGAACAGCGGGAATTAAAAACTTTTCGAGTATTTTACGCAGGTGCGTAGTTCAACATACCACTATCTGGTCCAATGCTAGTGGAACAAGCCCGTGAAATCGCCTTGCAATTAAATATCGTTTGATTTTGCGGCGTCAAGTGGGTGGCCTTGATCGATTTAAAAAAAAGATTCAATATCGTCTGCCTTGCGGTTTGCGGCGAGGCTCAAAGGGTGGACCAGAATGAAGTGTCAACATGGATTGAAGACCCAGCACATTTTTGGGACAATACAGTGCGCAAAACATATTTAATATGGACGAGAGCGCTGTTTTTTACAATATGATGCCCGAAAGATTCCTTGGCTATAAAAGGGGAGAAATGCCATGGAACAAAACGCAGCAAGGAGAGGTTGACCGTAGCACTCTGTGTGAATTTAGACGGCTCAGAGAAAATGAAACCTTTGGTTTTAGGCAAGTTTGGTAACCCACGCTGTTTCAAAGGCTTGGCACTATCTGATCTGCCTGTCACTTATGACTGGAACAACAAGGCGTGGAGACAGTAGGGTTTTTTCGTGTTTGGTAATTAGGTTACAAAAGGCGCAGGGCCTGTAAAGACCGGCACGTGTTACTGACGCTCGACAACTGTTCAGCGCACAACATTCCTGAACTGGAAACACCAAGTTGAGATACTGTTTTTCCCCCCGAATACCACCAGCGTACCCCAGCCTTTAGATCAAGGCATCATTCAAAATCTAAAACATCATTTCCGCCGGCAACTTTTGCGATCATATACCAGACAAATAAAGATTGGTCGCACAGTTGATGAAATTAAAAAGTGGACAGTGCTTGAACCGCTATTAGAGCCATCGCCATTTCATGGGGAAAAGTAACCCCAAAAACAATTGCCATTTTTTTTAAGAAGGGGGAATTGTTCTAACCCCCAACGCCGGACCCTATCCCAGACCTAGATGATTCTGAAGACACCGATCTCGAGGACGTTGACGTTGGGAACCCAGTGTATGGGAACTAGATGTCGGGGAGGGCGATGTCTGGGAAGTCGATGATAGGGACGGCGACGTTGGAGACGGCGAAGTTGAGGAAGTTGATTTTGGGAACGGCGGTTTTTTGGGGAAAGTCGATGATGGGGACGGCCAAGTTGGGGACGGCGATTTTTCGGATGATGATTCGGAGTTTGATGTTAACGACGCCGATTATCTTCTCCTGATGAAAGGTGTCAGCTTAGATTACTTCACTAACTTTGATAACGACGTGTTAACTTCGGGTGTTTACGAGCCTACGCCTATCTCCGACGAGCCGAGCTGCAGGTTGAAGTGGAAGTAGTGATTCGATGGCGAAGATGATGATGAAGAAGTGTTGCCTCCTCCGAAGAAGAGGCTCTAAAAACTATTCAAACGATCCATCAATTGATTTCGTCGACTGGCGACATACCTATAGACTGCATTGCGTCTTTGAAAAAATTTCCTTGTATGCAGTGGAAAAATACGCCCCCGTTTTAAGCAATCTAAGATCGGCGACTTTTTTACAAAGTGTTAAAATGTAGCCCGGCCTACACTTGTCCAACAAAATGGTAAACAAGGACATTTTCAAGCTTTTATTATCAAAGTTTGTCACTTTCCAAATCATATAATATTCCATAAATGATCAACATTTCTCATAGTTCAGGATGTCTAAAAATATTATTGTAAGTTTGTAACTGGTCCAATGTTAACGTAAATATTTTCTTCTAACCACCTTTTTAAAAAAATGGAAGTGTAAGTTATAATAACGTCTCGTCTTGTCAGCCTGGCCTAGCCTGGCCTCTCCCCCCCCCCCCCCCCTCCCCACCCGATCATCACAGCTATCAGCACTGTCCTGCTCAGCCGCCGCGTCGGTCCGTGCAGAGCCAGACCAGCCCGTCCTCCCACTGGCTCGACATACGTAATTTATGAATGAACCACTTAGTGCTCTGTTACAATCTTATGTAATCAAAACGTTTTGACGAGGTATTGCAGGTTCAGTCGAGTGTATGGAGTGGGAATCAATTGATTGCTTTATTTCCATGTCATAGGAAGGTAAGTATCAGGGCCTTTGTTTACATACTATTTACGTAGCAGACAATAAAGACTCAAAGTATTAACAATTTATTTTAATAAGTCTTGTCCCCACTATTTTTTTAAAAGCATAAGGCAAAGAAAAACATAAAAATGGAATTTAAAAAAAAAAAAAAAAAAAAAAAAAAAAAAAAATTTTAAAATTTTTATGGATAGATAATTCGAATTTGGATAATTCGAATTTGGGAATTTTGAGGTCCCTGATTTTCGAATTAACGAGGTTCTACTGTATTAAGTGGCATATCATCGTCATCATCATCATCGTCGATGCTGTCTCAGCCCCCTTTCCCCCTATTCAGCTTCAGCTTCCCCAGAAACTATTGTATTTTATTTGTCTATACAGGGCTGCCGTTTTAAAAGGATTTTATCCGTTTTTACGGATGTTTAGGGTGCAAACGGATAAAAAGGTTTTTAGTCTTATTTACGGATATTTAGTTTATTACGTTTTTTTTTTATGCTTATTTTCGTATATTTGATCTGTGCGGGCTTATTTCGATTGTAAAAATTGAAGGCGGGCGATAATCGATTCGACTTTAGATAGGGGGCGGAGCAAAGGGCGGAGCCGTGTCCCAGACATTGTAGAAATGCTTCTGTGTAGTAGTAACAGCCAAATAGTTTTCTTTTGGGAGTATGCAGATAAATTGAACAGCCAAGGACAAACAATGGAGATTGGAGCCTACAAAATTGTTTTCTTTTGTTTTTGTTTATAAAGTTTTTGGGTTATGTGATCTTAAACATGAAAAATAGAATTAGTAATGAAAAAAATGTTATTACAAGTTCTGCAAGACTGTAATGTTATTAATAGACACAACCATGGGCCTAGGTCAAAATTTGATGCAACATTCCTAGGGCCTAGGCCTAGGCGGCTAGGCCTAAGAATTTTTTAACCAGGTCAGATTTAAACAGATTTTCGTAAGTTAAATAAGCTACTTCCATTTTATTCAATCTTTTCAAGCAACTACGGATGTTTCAGGCTCATTTATTCTCGTCAGGCCTAGGCCCTTGGCAACTTTTAGGTTATGATGGTAACAAAATATAAACATCGCATTTAGCCATTTTCATAGTTTTGTTCAATGAAATTAACGTTTTTAGACTTTTCACGGATATTTGCGGATTTTTAACGTCCTCCAACAGGATTTGAAAAAATGTCAGTGGCAGCCCTGGTCTATTATAATTCATATTACAAGTACAGCCAGGGTCATATAAATCATGAGGTCTGAAAGATACCTCTTTCACCGACATCTCGTGGTCAACTCTTGGTGCCATTATTTATATTGCCCTGTGAACTCCGTTATCGATCGATGGAATTTCCCTAGACTATTTGATGTTATTGGATGAGCGTAGCGAGTGAAGCGAAGATTCCATTCTACTACACTGGAGAAAAAAATCCGGAATGTTTTTTTTTTTTTCTTTTTTTTTTTTTTTTTTATTTTTTGTCTGTTTGTCCACACGATTCCGGCTAAACCGATACTCCGATTCGATGAAATTTTTTGGAGGCATTCGAAATCTCTGAACTTAGAACTGCCACGTTTTTTTAGCGCAATCGGAAATTTTTTCTCATGAAAATCGCAATTTTACGATTTTTTTTCGATTTTTAAAAAATTTTCTTAGACTTATAACACCTACATGCTTTATCCGATTTTATGATTTTTGCACACAACCTTCATTTTATGAATTAAGATATTCTTGTGAAATTTGAGCGCAATTGAAAAAATATTTATCATAAAAATCGAAATTTTACGGGTTTTTTCTTTTTTTAAACAATTCTTTGACTTATAACACCTTCATGCTTTATCCGATTGAAATGATTTTTTTGCAGAACCTTAATTTTATGAATTAATATATTACTGTTAAATTTGAGCGCAATCGAGAAATTATTTCTTATAAAAATTTCAATTTTAACGATTTTTTTAAAACAATTACGATTAGTAATTAAAAAAAATTAAAAAATAAGTTTAAATTTTTATTTAATTTAATTTAATTTAAAAAATTTCAATTTAATAATGATTTTACCACAGAACAACAGAAAATTCGCATAACACATGGCAGCTCCAATGCACCAATTACGCTCATCCAACAACGCGGCGGGACTTAAGCGTTTTCCTAGTTAATATTATTTAGGCGGCTTTGAAAGACTCTTGGCCAACAAAATAGTCAATATCTAGAAGGCAGTCAAAAGAAAAATACAATTTTATCAAAACAAAAGCATAAAACAAACTCTGGTGGTTTGCAAATAAGACTTGACAGCTAAGATATAATTATTCGAAGTTAACTAGAAACCCAAGGCAAATATAAGAACTAAGGCATAGTCTTGATGCTATGCCTAGGCCAAGGTATCGATATATAATGCTCTCTTTACGTTCCATATTATATTTCTTCTAGGCTTGATAGTTTTCTCTGGTGAATAGAGAATTTTCCTTTGACATTAGCAGCCATGTTTCTTATTTACGTCGATAATGCAGTTCACAGGGCGATATAAATAATGGCACCAAGAGTTGACCACGAGATGTCGGTGAAAGAGGTATCTTTCAGACCTCTTGATTTATATATGACCCTGGCTGTACATAATAAATGGTAACTAAAATAAAATTATACCTAATTAAAACATTTTTAAATGAGAAAGATAGAAAGAAATGTTATCGTTTACTTAACAATTAAATTAAAATATAAAAATAAAATTAATTTTAAGTTTTAAAGCATTATATTATACACATGTTTTTTTTTAAGTCAATTGACTAAAAGTATTTGACCAGTCATTTGACCGGTCAATTGACATTGTGCAACCCTAAGAAAAACTAACCTTGAACGTAATGAGTTCTAAAGTTATATACTATTGTAGTGCCATATAAAATCCAAATTAGCTTTACACACACAGCACTAAGTTAGAATGAAATGTCAAAAACCTTTTGAAAATGTAAAACTACCTAAAGTTAATCTTTGCAACTAACTCCTCCTTAATAAATCAGTTTTTAAAACTGAATAAGATAGACGTTAAACAAATAAATAAATAGTTACTAAAACTGACTTTTGAATCGAGTGTGAGTGATAAACAAACATGTATTTTTTTATTGGATGAGCGTAGCGAGCGTAGCGAGCGAAGCGAAGATTCCATTTCACTACACTGGAGAAAAAAATCTGGAATGTTTTTTTTTTTTTTTTTTTTTTCTGTATTTTTGTCTGTTTTGTCCACACGATTCCGGCTAAACCAATACTCCAATTGCGATGAAATTTTATGGGGGCCTTCGAAATCTCTGAACTTAGAACTGCCACGTTTTTGAGCGCAATCGAAAAATTATTTCTAATGAAAATCGCAAATTTACGATTATTTTTTTCGATTTTTAAAAAATGTCTTCGACTTATAACATCTACATGCTTAATCCGATTTTAATGATTTTTTTACAGAACCTTATTTTATGAATTAAGATATTCGTGTAAAATTTGAGCACAATCGAAAAATTATTTCTCATGAAATCGAAATTTTACGGGTTTTTTCTTTTTTTTTTAACAATTCTTTGAATTATAACACCTACATGCATTTATCATATTGTAATGATTTTTTTCACAGAACCTTAATTTTATGAATTAATATATTCGTGTAAAATTTGAGCGCAATCAATAATTATTTTTATGAAAATAGCAATTTACGATTTTTTTCTTTTTTTTTAAATTACGATTAAGAAAAAATAAAAGAATAAAGTTAATTTTTTATTTAATTTAATTTAATTTAACAAAAATCGACTTAGTAATAATTTTTTCACAAAACAACAGAAAATCTGCATAACACATGGCAGGTCAATGCACCAATTACGCTCATCCAACAACGCGGCGGACTTAAGCGTTTTCCTAGTTTATTGGTCAACACTTAAAGTCAAACTTTAAAAAATTGCCATTTTACATTGAGGTAGGCCTATGCTAAAATAATTTTAACGAAGAACGACAGGATCAAGAGAAGTGTAATCAGGGAAAGACTAGGTGTTGAAAGCGTACAAGTCAAGTTGGAGAGAGAACGTCTACGTTGGTCTGGACAAATGAAAAGAAGGGACCCGGCTAGAATACCAAGAAGAGAGTTCGAATAACAAGAAGGGCACAAGAAGAAAGTGGGCAGACCAAGAGACAAGTGGGTGGATCAGATTAAAGACAGTGTTGAGAAGAGAGGAATAACATCAACGAAGTGGAAGCAGAAGGACTGTGGGACAATCGTGACAAATGTAGGGATCTTTTAAACAGACCCCCGGTAGCGGAGGTGGTGTCTGAGGAAGTCGTGGAAAATATGGTTGACAGGCCTGGCTAAAAAAGTGGGGTGTGGCCATTATGTGAAGCCATTTGTCAATTTAGTACTTATATCCTTCTCTTTAAAATCTGAGTGGTCAAAACAAGGGGGCGGCCATTCAATCGAGTAAATACAGTATTTTAAAAAATAAAAGCGAAATGTGATATAAAAAACAGTACAACATATTAAACATTTCAGTAACCAAAATGTCTAAGTAAGTTAAAATTTGTAAAATAACAATGAATTCTTGAACTTGATTCCAACTTCTCCCAAGTTGAGTGTGAATAGCAAACGTTTGCACAACTCTACACTCAATTTACAATTTTTAAACTACTGTACACCATTACGAGAATGAAAGTTTCGTAAACAGCTACTCACCAAGTGGAAGCAGAAACCGGCACTTACTCGTCCGGCACGACCTTTGCGCTGCTCTAAGTTTGTCTTCGAAGCCCACACGGTCGCGTAGTTGGTCATGTTGTTGTGTGAAGTGAACAACTTCATCTTTGACTTACAGCTGTCAATCACGTAGACAACATCATTGATGGTGATGGATGACTCGGCAATGTTGGTAGATAGGATGATCTGGTTACAAAAGATTATATAATTTATAAATTCAACCTTGTAGTATTCCAAGTTTACAGTAGGGCCGATTGTAACATATATTTCAAATTCAATTTCAATTTCAATTGTTTTGACAATATCAACAAATCAAATAACAATTATAATGCAGTTAATAGTAAAGGCTGCGCATCGACATCAATTAATCGATGTTTTATCGATCCCGGGAGTTTTATTTCGACATTAGAGTTTTTCGTTAATTAATTATGTAGGTACTACCTTATATAAAATAAAATTCTCGATTTTGCAATTCCCGCTTTAAATGGTAGGGGCCTACATACATATGAGTATTTATGCAAAAGGAAAAATTTGTGACAAACTTATTTAACACCACAATATTCATTTCTATAGTCAAAATTTGACTTGGCCATTCCTGTAGGCCAAACTAAAGTGAGACAAAAATGATCATTGCTCATATGAAAGAGCACATTTTTATTAGTTGTTAGGCCTATATGGGTCAATATTTTTTAAATGGAATATTCATTTCCATATCAAATTTTAAAATTAAAATCTGCCAATTTTTTCTAAAATTCATGTCATAATTCCACACGTTATTAAACACATTTCAATAATTTTCACTTCAATTTACCCTTTCAACTAGGGTAGGCTATAATACCTATCAAATGTCATTCCCATGGCATGTCCCTCATTACTTTTCTATATACATGTGTGTCAAGACTGTACCCTCTATCACTAACAAACTGCATTATGGCTCTATCTGTTGAGCAATATGATAACTATCATTGGAATTGTTGTTGTTGTAGCATATGAATTTACCCTAAGACACCACACCCTCTAAAAGTGGTGTCCCTTAGTTTGTTGGGTAACCGCCCATAAGAGCGCCGCAATAAGGTCGAAACCAAGAAGAGCGCGGTAATAAGGGCGACGCCCATAAGAGCGAAAGGGACATAAGAGCGACAGACCACCAATAAGAGCGACTCCAAAAAGAGCGAATGACCAATAAGAGCGACAGGCCAATAAGAGCGACAGGCCAATAAGAGCAACAGACCAATAAGAGCAAAAGACAAAAAAGAGCGAAAGGCCAATAAGAGCGACAGGTCTTTTTGGTAGCAAGTCTAAATTCAGAGATTTCAAAGGTCCCCCCAAATTTTCATCAAGATCAGGAGGCCTAAACAGACAAAAGTACAAAAAAAAAACACCCTAGCTAAATTTTTTGGGGGTCAGTGAAATTGAAGTCTTCGCTTCGCTCATCCAAAAAGTCGCTCTTTGATCATTTTGGCCTGTCGCTCATTTTAGCCTGGCGCTCTTATTGGCCTGTCGCTCTTTTTGGAGTCGCTCTTATTGGCCAGTCGCTCTTATTTCCCTGTCGACCTTATTGTTCTGTCGCTCTTATGGTCGGCGCCCTTATTGTCGCGCTCTATTGGGCGGCGTGCTTGTTGCCGCGCTCTTTTGACCGTGAGTCGTTTGTTGTGATTAACATGACAACTACTGTTTGTGTTTTTTTCACCCCTTTGTTGCAGAACTTTCTTCTGGCAATGATAAGTAAAATGTAAAGGATAAAAAGTTAATTAAAGCTATGCCCAAGGGTAGCTTTCATGTTACATTATTACACTAAAAAATGTAATAAAACGGCAATTTGTAGGTAAGTCTCTTTATACTATGTCATTCCCATGGCACAAGTAATTACTTAGGCTTAATAATGAAAAAAAAAACAATTTTCGTAGTTTCAGGGTAGTTTTTTTAGTCTAATTTGTTAGGGAGTGCAGTACTTTTTCATTTGTACCATATGAATAGGGGTGAATAACCTTACTTTTGTCATTCCCATGGACATGGAAAAAACATGATAATGACAATCTTACCAGGAAATGGTAAAATAATTATATAAACAAAATTTAAAAAAACGATCTCTGCTTGATTCATTAATGTGTTCAGTATCCTTTCCTTATACACCCAATTTTTTTTTTTTTAAATTTTGACAACATTTAATTTAAAAAATAACAATGATAATATTCCATTTAAAAAATATTGACTCATATGATAAATCTCAAATTATTATCATTTTACAAAACATCAAAAACACAATATTTAAGGTAAACCTTTGGTCACCCCTGGAAGAAAAGTTGTCCAGATCAACTTCATATCTTTTTGCCAGATTATAAGGCACATATTTTTTTAGTATTTAACCAAAAACAAAAATATAATATCTCATTTCACATCGCCAGATTAATATTTCCGAAAAAACTTTGGTCCCCCCTGGAGGATAAACTTGAAGGGATCCGAAAAAGATCCATTGCCCACGTGAAATATTACATTTTTTTTAGTACGTGTGCGAAAGGAAAAATTAGTATCACATTTTGCACTATTTTTGTGCCAACAGCCTTCACTAGTCATTCATTACCTCATCTATTATTAAGTCCACTTTATAAGGTAGATGTACAACCATGTAAGCTACCTTAGTGACTCCATCGGGCACCGAATCGAACACCCTTCGCTGGTCCTCTCTGGGAAGCTGCGAGTGGAGCGGCAACACAAGGAAGTTTGGCCCACCGAAGATGGGATGCTGCTGCAGGTGCCGCATGAGAGCAAAGATCAGGTTCCATCCCGGCAGAAAAACCAGCACGGCTCCAGAACGAGACAAACTCTTCACATACCTGACAACAATAACACACTCATTACAATTACAAACTCATTGTACAGTCAAACTATTTATTTTTTTACAAAATTTAACAAAAATCCTTATTGTTCATTAGACGAGGGAGCGGAGCGACTGAGGATACAATTCAACTCAAACGGCACTAATTCCGTGATTCTGTACGTGTGTGTGTACGTCGAAAATCAGATGAATCGCTGAACAGAATTTTATAATTAACCGCTCGCCCTGCAGTAAACCCTGTTGTGCGCAAATAGAAGGAACAAAAGGATGTACTCGTCAAAGGTCCTGGTCCGCCTCGGTAAACGAGAAAGTATATGGATGCCTAATTTCAATTCAATTATCGATCAATCGACGTAAAAAATATCGATAATCGATTGCACGTGTGCGATTATCAATATTCAAATTCATATCGAAAGTCAACCCTAGTGATAATGTGCTCAAACTTCCAACATCAAAATATTTCGAGTTCGAATATAACAAATATTATCACTTATGAGTATGACGCTTATTGAGATATCAAATCTAATTCAAGATGCAAGTGTTAGTTGAACTACTTGTTCAAAAGGATTCGAATAGTTCGGAATTTGAATACAAGTAGTAGTTTATTTATTTTTATTTTATTTATCTTGGCGTCCTGGGTGGACCTCGGGATGGATACGAAAGTAGTGCGTACTAACTCAGCTCTCGTAGAAGGATAGGCAAGCTTACTAATTAGTGTTGTAAGCACGTAGACAAAAATAGCGTTGGTTAGAAGCCTACCACGGTCCTCGACCACGTGGTCCCCGTTTCTCGGAATTTCGCAAAAATTGTCCCTAGGACGTTGACTGTATATTTAGGTGCATGTAGGATTGCCACTCCCAGTTACTAACTGATGTACTTATAGAAATTTCCATTGACAACCCGGTGGCGTCGGTTATTTGCGGCTACCACATAGCTGGTGGGTCACCAAAATTCCCAATAACACTGGTTTAAAGATGAAAATAAAAAGTTAAATGCCTTATCCTCGCCTATAACCCCGCTCCCTAGCGTATCGAGAGACGTGTGGGGCCATGGCGTCTCATGGTCCGCGTTCTCGGTTCTTGAATTTGCACACAAAAGGCTCTCTTCAGTGGAGCAGCCTGCTCAGTTCCTCGTTCTAGCCCAAGTGGGAGAGGTGCAGGTTTGCATCCCTGGCCTCACGTCCCCCGTACCATCTCTCGTTGTTTGCGCTCTATGTACTGTATAGTGGTTGGTCATCACTCGTTGTGACACCGATGCTGACTTTTCATTGGTCGCTGCGCAAAACAGGCGAGCTCGACTTACCAACTCGGTCGGCTAAACCACATTCCAATGAAGCGAAACTGCCTTTGCTGCACTTTGGAAACACTGAAAAATCTACCCCGTGGGTACAACGAATTTTGCCGTTGACCCAAGTCACCAAGGCCCTGAACACAAGACTTGGCTCCACTGCATAGCATTAGCCATGAACACTGTAGCTTCCCGTGGAAGGGTATACTTAATTTGCATATTTTATGCAAATTATAAGACATTCATTAAAAACCAATTACACAATCAATTTTATAAAATAAAAAACAAAAATTAAGAGGGTGTAGGGCTGCACAGCCCCCCACAATTTACTTTGTTTTTTCCAGTTTATATTTCTGCCAGCCCTAGGCCTAACCCTACTTGTGTCATCCTGTTATTTTCATTCAATCATAATCATAATCATTAAGTTAACATAATCATAATCATAACCAGACATATTATGGGTTACAAAGAACCAAGTGCCTCTACACGTCGTGGTCAATGTCGCCTTTCCACCATTGAACAACTCATGAAGCAAGTGGACGTTTTGTTCTTCCGTCTTCTCGGCATGGTTTTTGACAAAAAGCTAAATTGGAAACACCACGTTGTTGAGTTACGCAAAAGATGCATGTTGAAAATCAACCTATTGAAAGTTCTAAGCAATACATCGTGGGGTGCAGATAGGACTTGCATGTTGAGAATTTACGGATCTCTAGTTTGCTCCAAGATGGACTATGGATGTTTCGTATACTCTTCAGCAAGTAACACAACCCTTAAACTTCTAGACACTGTCCACCATTGTGGTCTTCGTCTTGCTCTTGGTGCATTTCGAACAAGCCCGGTAGTCAGCTTGTATGCCGAGTCAGGTGTGTCCTCCTTGGCAGAACGGCGAAACCTCTTGATGGGTACGTACGTAATAAAAATTAAATCTATGCCCAACCATCCATCAAACCATGATGTTTTTAATGTGAAATATGTCAGACACTTTGATAACAAACCAATGGCAACCCTTCCAACGGGGTTAAGATGTAAACTTTTGTTTAATCTTATAGAATTTAATCTGCCAACAGTTTTTAATTTTGTTTTTAGCAATAACCCGCCCTGGTCTACACCAGAGCCGATTTTTCTATTCGACCTTTGTCGTTTTGATAAAAACTCTACTTGCGATAGTGTATTCAAAATTAACTTTAGAAAGATTTGCCATGAACATCAAAGGTTTACTTTGGTATTCACAGATGGCTCCAAAATTGACAACAAGGTTGGAAGTGCCTTTTATTGCTCCACCTTAACTGAACGTTTCAGGCTAAGCGACGTGTGTTCAGTTTTCACTGCGGAGTTATTTGCCATCCGTGAAGCTCTTAAATACATTCTACGCTGTCGCTGTGGAGAATACCTTTTGTGTTCAGATAGCCTAAGTTCACTTCAAGCTATAAAACTCATGTATTCTAGTCATCATTTGGTACAAGACATCCAATTCTATTTAGAAAAACTAACCTTTAAGGGATATATAATAGAGTTTTGCTGGATACCTGGACACGTGGGCATAGAGGGAAATGAACACGCTGATCGGGCTGCTAAGGAAGCTTCCCAGCGTCGCGACGTTGATTTCAATCTAGTTCCCGTTCCAGATGTCAAGAGTGGATACAAGCAAAGATTGTTGGATTTGCGACAAGCATCTTGGGATGTGTTGCAAAATAACAAATTGCGTAGTGTGATGCCCACATTGACTAACAAAATTCGTCCACCTACGTCTCGACTCTCACGTAGAGAAGAAGTGGTATTGTCTAGAATTCGTATAGGCCATACACGCCTAACACACGGATATCTCTTAACAAGAGAAAAGGTTATTCCCATATGTGACACATGTGATGTACCTTTAACCGTGCATCATATGCTAGCAGAATGTGCCAAATATGATGCCTTGCGCACACAATTTGATCTCTCCCAATCATATGAAGAACTTCTATCATATGATAACGGCGACAAACTTTCTAAATTTCTCATCCATAGTAATCTATTTAACAAAATTTAATTCACATCTTACAAATTTCTTTCTTTTCTTTCTTTTCATTTACATACATAACTTTTATTTTGCTATTACTTTCTTCATCATCAATTTATTTTGTTATTTATACACTTAGAAAACAATCTAATCATCAAACATACCTGCATTTACTCTTCTCATTTACTTTCATTCACAGGCGGCGCAATATGACCTACCGGTTGAAGCGCCCTAGTTTCTCACGTCGTCGTCGTTCTTCAAAAAGATGTTGACTGGTTGTGTAGACCTTGACCTATTCCATCGGGTGTCTTGGAATCTTTGCGATTCAAGACGTAACCAGGCACAGTCCATCACGCCACCATTTGCCCAAACCAGCGCGTACATAAGTGGGTTCTACTGCCGAACTGCCAAAATTTGGAACTACTCCCTGTCCGAAGAAACACAAGGTCTTGCCATGTCTGCTTTTAAGAGAGTTGTTAAGTCTTCTACATTATGATTGCTTTTTTGATATTATGAATTCATTGAATTGTTATTGTTTTGTTAATTTGTCTCTTCTATGATTGTCTCTTTTATGTCTCTATGTTCTATGTTTTATAAGTTCTTGTTTATTATCATAGTTTGTTGTGTAGAGGCTGGCAGACACCTTGTGCTTAGGGCATACTGCCCTTTTCTGCCAACCTTCCTAAAATAAATAATAATAATAACACTTCCTGAATCTCTAATGTCACTACAATCGTCAATACAACGAGTAAATGACAATGATTTTGTTTTTCTTTCTCCAATACCAGAGCCTGTTCTTTTATAAACATTGTTCTGCGCAAGCGGCTTAGGGCGACAAATTAAGGATCGTTTTCTAATAGGGCACACTTGGCGATTCTTATCACCCCAACGCCACTCATCTTAAAGGCATTGTCCGAGTTTCCAACAAGTATCTTTTAAATAACTCTTAAGATTATTTACAAAAAGAATGTATTTGCAAAAAATGCCTATTGAGGGTGATGTGGGTCGTATGGGGCATTCTTTTCAACCCGCGCGAAATAGTTTTGATGTCTGGGCACGGTCCTCGCTCTTGCTACCTGCTACAGAGCGAGCTATTCAGTGTATACGTCGGACGGACCTCTTTAGTTTGCCATTTAGTTTTGTAAATGAGAATTGTAGTTTCATATCATACGTGTTTTATATTTATTGGATGAGCGTAGCGAGCGAAGCGAAGATTCCATTTCACTACACTGGAGAAAAAAATCCGGAATGTTTTTTTTTTTCTTTCTGTATTTTTTGTCTGTTAACACGATTCCGGCTAAACCGATACTCCGATTGCGATGAAATTTCATGGAGGCCTTCGAAATCTCTGAACTTAGAACTGCCACGTTTTTGAGCGCAATCGAGAAATTTTTTCTCATAAAAAACGCAATTTTACGATTTTTTTCGATTTTTAAAAACTTTCTTCGACTTATAACACCTACATGCTTTAACCGATTGTAATGATTTTTCACAGAACCTTAATTTCATGAATTAAGATATTCGTGCGAAATTTGAGCGTAATCGAAAAATTATTTCTCATGAAAATCGAAATTTTACGTTTTTTTCTTTTTTAAAACAATTCTTTGACATATAACACTAATCCTGTCAAATAAGATCGTATATTGACGTTTGGAGGAAAAAATTGCGATGTCGCTGAATTTTTGAAGAGACCTTCCTTATATAATACTTATTAACATACTAAAACTCCCCTACAATTGGACTGGAGCTTCGGCCGCCATATTGGAAAATGGCGGCCAAAAGGTGTTTGTTGACGAATATCTCCAAATTGGTTTCAGATAGACAAAATATCTCAATGGCAAAAATATTCCCCATTTAATTCCCTACAATGCAGGTGTCTTCTATAGTTTTGGTAGGGGCAAAAGGTTACGTCACAAAATCGTGGTTTATATGTTGCTTATTGGAGTACCAGCTTATTTCCAAATTTTCACGCCCAGCATCAAACAATGCCCGGTAAATCCATAAGAAATCGATTTAAATACAAAAGGACTTTTGTACGGGGTTCATGAAAGCTTCCATTAGTATTTTAAAAAATCAGGTCTGCGAAATCGAATTTTGCATATACCCGGAATTTGGGTTTTTCCATTGTTGGCATTTCCTCAAAAATGCCCTTTTTGACTGTCCATTATTAAGCACTAAATAGCATTGGAGGAAAAATTCTTCCTATGCACATTGAAATGACTCAAATAATGATCCGATTACAACCAAAGTTTAAATCCAATATGGCTGCTAATTCCTAATATCCACAACAACAAAGTGAATTATGTAACAAAAAGAGTGTAAAAACAGCACGAAAACAGTATTCATATTGTGAATATTAGGAATTAGCAGCCATATTGGATTTAAACTTTGGTTGTAATAGGATCATTATTTAAGTCATTTCAATGTGCGTAGAAAGAATTTTTTCCTCCAATGCTATTTAGTGCTTAATAATGTACAGTAAAATATGGCATTTTTTAGAAAATGCCAACAATGGAAAAAAACAAAATTCCGGGTTAATGCAAAATCCGATTTCGCAAAACTGATTTTTTTAAATACTAATGCATGCTTTCATGAACCCCGTACAAAAATCCTTTTGTATTTAAATCGATTTCTTACGGATTTACTGGGCATTGTTGATGCTGGGCGTGAAAATTTGGAAATAAGCTGGTACTCCAATAAGCAACATATAAACCACGATTTTGTGACGTAACCTTTGCTCCTACCAAAACTATAGAAGACACCTGTTTTGTAGGGAATTTAATGGGGAATATTTTTGCCATTGAGATATTTCGTCTATCTCAAACAAATTTGGAGATATTCGATAACTAACACCTTTTGGCCGAAAATGGCGGCCGAAGCTCCAGTCCGATGTGGGGAGTTTTAGTATGTTGATAAGTATTCTTTAGAAAAGTCTTCAATTAAAAAATATTTCAATTGTTCAAATTATCTGTGGCCAGCAGAGGTCAATGAAGGTCAAATTTTGTATTTTTCAATATAATTTGGTAAACGTTTTTCTATTGGCGCAATGATGTTTGATGATTGTCTTATTGTTGCAAATATTTAGTAAATATGCCATACCTGATAAGTGATAACGTATGAGTCAATCATGGCAAAAAAGGTTATTATTTCAATCTGTAGGACCATGAACTTACGAGCATGTTGTCAAAAATCTGTTTACTTACGTTTAAGCGCACAGCATTCAAGTTATGTAATAATACTAGGAAAACGCTAAAGTCCCGCCGCGTTGATGGATGAGCTTTTTAAAGTTTTTAGTTTGCGTGGGATATCTTTAATTTTGCAAGTGCTTTGTTTTGCTGCCTACGCATTGTAGGTGATTGTTGTCAAGTTTCTATTGTTACCTGTCAATTGGTATTATTAACCGTAAAAAACTTATATTAAAAGCTTTATTTCTATGGATTCTGGCTAACTTTTTCAACTTTTTCTTTCAAAAGGTACTACATCACCATAACCTTAATGTCCATGTATAATATGAACATTGTAGCCCCACCCGTTTGGTCAGAATCGGCCTAAATATCACGAAAATATCGCACTAAAAATCGAAAAAAATCGTAAAAGTACAATAGGCCTATTCATGAGAAATATTTCTTCGATTGTACCCAAAAACGTAGCAAGTCTAAGTTCAGAGATTTCGAAGGTCCCCTCCAATTTTCATCAAGATCGGATATGCCGTTTGCCCAGGAGAGAGCGAACAGACAGAAAAACAAACATTAAAAAAAAAAAAAAGCTAAATTTTTTGGGGGGTCGGTGAAATTGAAGTCTTCACTTCGCTCATCCAATCATTCGCTGATAGAGGTTTCTCACGTAGTTTGCATCGCAACTATAAATTAGTATGTACCTGGATCAAAACCCACACATTAAAATCCTTACTGAAGGTTTTGTCACGGATTTCATATATTCGACAACATTTTAGATAAAGACTCAAAATATAGTCATTGGATTTGTTATTTCAACCAAATTCACACAATATAAGTAGTAGGCAATGAGGTTGTTTACTAGAAGATTTTATTTCACAAAACCTTTGACCTAGGTGCCCGCTATAGGTCGCTGTACACTCAGGTACCTCGTAAAAAAGCCACGATTTTGGCGTTTTTAAGGTGTTTCCAAGCCGCCATGAAACGTGAAATGAACTTTAAATACGTCATAATCAGAGCTATTTAGGAACCTGACAACTCATACCAATTTTGGTTGGGATGAGAAAATTCCTTCCAAATTAAAAATGGGATGCAAAATTATCAAAATCAATTTCTGTAACTCCTGTGCTAGGTGCTTAATTCGTTGCAAGGCGACAATGTAGGCCTACGTTGGAGCATAACAAAAGCATATCAATCGGCTTGCGATTAAACGTCGTGTTCCTCCATATTCTATTGTGAGAAGCTGTAGTGACAACTTACTAATAATATAATACTTCAGCCTCTGAGCCATGTAATAAAGCCAAAACAGCTTTAAAAAAATGATGAATCGAAGTTTGATGACGCAGCTTGTATGTTTTGGCCAAATTAATGCCAATGAAAGTTTAATCGAAGTTCTGACGTGCGGTATGAGCAGTAGCATATTAAATGATTCCAAAATGCAGCCTGTAATGAGCGTACGACTCTGTGGTTTCATAGACCTAATGGCAGACAAAGCAAAATACCATCTCAAATTATATGGAAATCAATCCGGAAATTAACAAATCTATCTCAGCGTGGTTGTTTCCCGTTCAAAGAAATTGAGAAACCACATGATATGTTTACTTTTCTTTCGTGAGGAAGTACAGAAGAACAATAATACATATGGCGACAACGCAATGGCATGGCTAGTAAGTAAGTTGCACTTACGATGCAAGATTCAACCATTATTAATTGTCTCAGGATTTTGCGTGGAAAGATACACTCAGTTCTTCAAAGAATAAGAAATATCTTTGTAATAGAATCAAAACCGAGATGAAAAATATATATTAATTTATTTATTTGTACCGTCAACAAATGGGTGACGATTGTGGTTGTGAAACGTATCTTATGCCAAAAAAACGAGTGGAGAAAAAAAAATAATGACACGACGAGATCCCAACGAAAGGTCTATCATGCACTAGCAGTTCAGTCAGCCCGATAATGTCAATGGTCAAAGATAGCGGGCATGAGATGACTAAAAACTTCTAAACGCAGGTCACTTAAATAAGTGAAAGAGCTTTGAGTTTATTTATTTATTTATTTATTGAATCCATGGACATGTACATGGTACACATATCGGTATACATACTATGTCTAACCGTTACATTTCACAAATACAAATAACAATGACAAAATAACAAAAAACAATTTGAATTAACAGATAACCAAATACAAATTCAAAAAAATACAATAAGTAAAATTATAAATTTCAATATGGTAAAACTCTAAGTGGAGGGATTAGGAATTGTTAGAGAATAAAAAGATTTTTAGAAAATATTTCTAAGGTCAAACTTGAATGTTTGGAATTTTTGATATATGTGGGGATTATTGTAGAGAAGCGGCAAAGAACGTGACTACTTTATAAAATGAATGTCAAACGACGGGATGAAAATATTGGCTACATTTCTTGTGTTGTGACTGTGATTGGTCAAATTGGTGGGGAAAAGCTCAGGGTTGGAATGGACAAAAGTTGCAGCTGTTTGAATTAGAGTTGAAGTTAGGGTAAGAATACGTAATTTTGGGGAAAGTATGTCCTGCAAGATGTCCGCCTAGAGAGACCAGCGATTTTTCTTGCAGCTCTTTTTTGAATGATAAATATTCGTTGAGCATGACAACGAGCCCCAAAAAAGTATACCTTTGAGATGATTGAATGAATAAATGCATGATAAACTAAAAGAAGGGATGATTCGCTGGCGATGATTTTAAGTTTACGGAGCATGAAGCAGCCGCTTAGTAGCCTGGAAGCAATTCGATTGATATGGGGGGTCCAATCGAGGGATCAGTTATGGTGAGGCCTAGGACTTTATTAGATGATGCTCTGAAATGCTATTTCCATAAAGACGAATTAATGGGCTAGAAAAGGGTTTTAAGGTGATTGTTATAGAAAGTGAGGTACACTGTCTTAGAGGGTTTTGCAAGGATAAACGATTTTGCTCACAGTAATATGATATTGAAAAAAGCTTTTTTGAAGCCATTTGAATAAGAGGCAGGTTATTTGGGTCAATAGGTTGAGTGGAAGAAAGTTTGGGATCGTAAGTAGGTTGGTAATATCATCAGCATAAAGTGAAAGATAGCTTCTGACATAGTTGTCATGGTATTTAGGGTTAATAATTTTAGGAAGATCGTTAGTGTACAGAAGAAAAATAGAGGGCCAAGAACTGAGCCCTGTGGAACTCCAGTTTCTACTGGAAGCGGAGAAGATAAAACTGGATTGTAACCGGTAGAAGATATTTTAACTGATTGAGTTCTATCAGTAAGAAAAGATGCAATCCAGCTATGGTAGGACCAATAATTCCTAGGGATAACAGTTTTTTTGAGGGAATCTGATGATCTATAGTATAAAATGCCTTGTTTAAATCATAGAATAGAGCAATTCCCAGCATCACGCTGTCAAGTGCATTATACAAGGTAGATAGGAAAGAGAAAATTGCAGATGTAGTGATCTTTTGGGATCGGAATCCGGGGCTGGCTGTTATCCAGGAGGTTGTGCTTTTCTAGATATGAAGATAGGCGAGAATGCATAGCTAGTTCAAATATTTTTGAAAATGGTGACAGAAGTGAAAGGGGACGATAATTCTGAAATTCATCTTTCTTCCCTTTCTTGTGGATTGAAGAATCATCGAGTGTTTCAGTACTAGGGGGAAAACTCCCAATTCAAATGATTTATTAATTGCATAAGAAAGGGGAACAGCTAAGTGCCTGGAAGCTTTAGTCAAAATTTGCACTAGGATACCATCCAAACCAGATGAATATTTTGTACCTAGCTTTTTAAAAAGGGTGAAGGACCTCTTGAGGACTTGTGGGGAAAGAGAAAGAATGATTGTTTTGGGGCGATTAACATTGCTTAATGAAGGATCATATTCATGGCAATGAAAGAGGGAAGGGGTGTTGCTAGGAGGTGAGCTGGGCGAGGGAGGAGGAATGTAGCTGGCTTCCTTGAAAAATTTGTTGAAAGAGTTAGCTACTATTGTAGGGTTATCCACTTCTGATCGTTAATAGTAATATGTATGTTTTGGATGTGGTTGGGGGGCACAGTTTCAGATTTGATCATTCGCCAGACAGTTTTGGATCTATGTGAAGGGATGATTTATTTGAGGAGGAAAATATAATTTTATCATTGTACTTGCGTTTAGCTTTTTTTATGTTTCGAGAATGGGTTTGGTTTCTTTACATTATTTTCCCGCTTTTAACATGGAATTAGGGGCTTGCTTTTTATAGGAAAGGTGTGAAGAAGACGAACTCTTCAGACTCCAAGCGAATATTAGCAGTAACCCATTTATTGCACTTCCGTAGGTGATTAGTTTTATGCTTAGTGAGAGGGAAAGCCAAGTTGAATAGGGCAAACAAACCGGGTGTGGAACAAGAAGAACCCTGTATCAAATGTTTCTGCATCATATAATGAAGACCAGTCTTCATCTTGGAGCATTTCCAGAAGATATTCAATGTTTCTTTCCGAGAAATTACGTTTGTATTCCGTGGTGCTTTGGGGTTTGGGGTGTGTAGTTAAAATTTTTTTAGGGTAAAAGCAAGATGGTCAGAAAGACCAGAGTCAAAAGTATAGTGGTGAAGATTGCAGGGTTCAGGGTAGTTAATATGTTATCTAGTAGAGTAGAGCTAGTAGCGGTTACTCTAGTGGGGGTGAAGATAGATGGGGTCATGTGAATGAGCTATAGACATCTTGGAAACTGGTTTCTTGTATTGGAAGGCATCAACATGTTTATGTTAAAATCTCCACAGGCACATATTTCAGCCTTGGGATATTGTTTAAGTTATTTTAATAAGTACTGTGTCAAGGATATCCAAAAACTTTTTAATGTCTCCACTAGGAGATCTATATATAGAGAGGATTATAAGTTGTAAGTTAGGTAAATTCCAGGAGACAGCTGTTTCATTCAAACACTCTCTCAACACAGAGGTTTGTGAAGCCAGGAATAGGAGTAATATCCAAGTTTGGCTTTGAAAGAATACTACTCCGCCATAGGATGTGCTACGGCAATAGAAACTGGTTGCAGTACGGAGGGATTGAAAGTGCGGAGACTTCTGGGTCAGAAAGCCAATGTTCTGATAAACAGAGAATGTCAGGGGAATATTGAAAAAGAAATAATTGATTTCATTAATTTTGTTCCTAACAGATAAAATATTAAGGGGCATGATAAGTGGATTACTAGTTGGAAATCATTTAAAGGGGGGTTTAAGTCTGTTCTGGCATGCTGAAAATTTGAAGAGGAAGTAGGCCTACAAACTGTAATTAATTTTACATAAGCGAGATGGTAGTGTTCTTCGCTGAAGCACTAAAATCTTGGGACTGCGTACAAGACAGTACAGTGTCCTGTTCACAAATGGAGGTGATGTCAGTTTTTGGATGACGGCACCCGTGATGGCGTCTCCTCCAACGCACAAGACAGTACCGTGTCCTGTTCACAAGTAAAGGTGGTGTCGCTCGGATGACGGCATCTGTGCTGGCGTCTCCCCCCGACGTACAATCAGTACAGTGTCATGTTCACAAGTAGAGATGACAGTCGTATCAGTCGACGGCGCATGTGCTGGCTTCTCCTCCAATGCAAAAAAAACAGTACAGTGTCCTGTTCACAAGTAGAGGTGAAGTCAGTCTCGGACAACGGCACCCGTGCTGGCGTCTCCTTCCCCACGTACAATACAGTACTGTGTCCTGTTCACAAGTAGAGGTGTGTCAGTCCCGGGTGACGACACCCGTGATGGGTCTCCCCAACACACACGACTGTTCATAAGTAGAAGTGAAGTCAGTCTCGGACGACAGCATCAGTGCTGGCATCTCCTCCGACGTACTAGTCAGCACAGTGCCCTGTTCATAAGTAGAGGTGACAGTCTATCGGAGACAACGCCCTTGCTGGCCCCTCCTTCCGACGCACAAGATAGCACTGTGTCATGTTCACATGTAGAGGGAAGGCTGCTTTGGATGACAGCGGCAGTGTTGGCTTATCCCCCGACGTACAAGACAGCACAGCCAAGTTCAGTAAGTCATTAGTCTCAGGTTTATTGGATTGGAGAATAAATGAGGATTTGTGTATTTGATTTCTTTAAAAACAAGCTCAAAAATACCTTTTCCAAAGGCCAATCATCCGATCCGAGTCAAATTAATTTTTGGCATAGCTACTGTGGGTATACAGTAGAAGTTGCAGAAAGATCTTAATTTCCTAATTGCATTTCGTAGATATTGTACGCATGGTTTGTGATGAGATGCTTTTTTGGTTAAAAGATAAAATACAAGTCTTCCCTTCGAGTGCATAGTAGCCATATCTCCTGCACATTTATTTTGGTTGGTAATGTCCCTCTACATTACCAAACCTTCTTTTAAACCCAGCACTATTCCTCCATCATGCTTGGTCAGCTGATATGCAGTATGCAAGGGGAATAGACTTGTGAGTATGAAAAAGATTACCTTCCAATTCAACTATAGTTGTCTTAGGATATGGAGAGGGTTTAAGCTATAGTTGTGTCAGCGATAGGAGATTGCAAATGAGTGGAACCTTGCTAGCATTATAGGTGTAACTGAGGCAGTTTTTAAAATTGGTCTCCAGTCTAATGCATCAATTATTTCCAGTATCATCTTGTTAAGTTTACGTCACCTTGGCTACTAGGGTGAAGTCCACCTTTGGATAGATCGCACTTTGCAAAAGATTTATTTGAATCTACAAACACTATACCTAGTGATTTACACATGATTCTTATGCCTTCATTCACCGAATTTACTTTCTCATCTGCAACATCCCTTCGGTATATGAGGCTTGTGTACACTATTTTGGCTGATGGATAGATTTTAGTTGTGGTTTTAATTAACTGATCAATACTATCAAATTTAAACATTCTTTGGGAATAAGTCTTGGAAGTGAGCGAGTTAGTTCCATTATGCAGAAAAGAGCGTCTTTAAACCCTTAAATTCAGGCTTCTGCTTTTCTAATATCATTTTTTAGGTCCTGAGGCCCGAGATCCTGGTAGGTAACAAGTTCATAGTTTTTGTTTTTGTTTAAGTACCTACACCCTTCAAACATTGAATCACTTATGACTTTGTATTCAGGCTCACTGTATAGATCAGTACTTGGTATTTTAATAGGCATAGTGTTTAAAGTGGTTGGAAGAAGAGGTTTTATGATCGTCCTCATACACCTACCCTTCATTGAAGGGATGAAGGATCTAGCTGGCAGTTCGGTAGAATTCTCAAGGCTTTGTAAGGGGGAAAATCGGTTTTTCGTTTCAAGTGAAAACTGTGTTGAGGGGTATTTTCGTTGAGTATATGTTGCTGATGCTTCATCCACTTCCAGCGATGTATCAATATGTAGGCCTACTGTAGAATTAGGCCTATGATAAGCATTATGATTTGTTAGCCTTGGCATATCCTGACTTGTATTTCTATGCTGACTCTCTGGCCCAAGTGACTGGCTATGATTTTTACGAACATAGGAAGAATATTGGCTTACCTCCGGTTTAGATTTGGTTGCTGGAGTCTGTGTTGGTGATCTTGTTACGTTGGTATTAGGATGTAATCTTACCACATCGGCAAAAGAGGTGTGCGGCGCTGAAGATAACACTAGAACTTTTTGTTCTACGTTCATTAACTTTTCTTGGAGTCTCTTCACTTGGTAGGCAAGTTGAAGTAAGTTTTTAGTGATGTCATCATTAGGGGATATTTCCTTTGGCTCTATGTTTTGAACGTAAGCCTCACTGTACAGTCTTGATTCTGGGACATGAGCTGTATTATAAAAATAGATAGATCTATGCTCAAGTGACTGCAAAATTCTAATGTCATCCATATTCAAAACAGTATCTTGGTCGTAAATTCCAGTCAGTAGCAAGGGCCTTGGCCTAACCTAGGCCAAATGTCAATTTCCCAATAGGCAATAAGTGATAAAATATGTGCAGTTTTTACATACGAAAATAGCAAATTCATACCTTAAAATGTTCGTCACAACTTCTGCTTTCTACCACGATCGAAAAATTATCAGATCAGATATAAAAAAACATACTTTATGTAATAAAAACACAGACAAATTAACAAGTTTCATATGATTTGTTTGTTTGGCACATTCCAAAATCAGTCAACACATGCATTCATTTACGTATTAGTAGGAGGACATATTTCAGAAAATGAGTTAATTGAAAATATTAACTCTGTGTCAAGATGTAGTGTTTGCGTTAACTTATGGTGAAGTTTAGGCACCTAGGCATGTGGGCTTAGGTTGTACCGGTACTCTCCACCAAGAAACGCATTCTAAGCAACTGGTAATTAATTTCTTTTGCGACACAGGAGACATCATCTGTTACAAAGACATTTTAGGAATTGACAATGCACTGGCAATGATGCCATTCAAGTTCAACATGTCGATGAAGCTACAGGGGCTGTGATATCTAACATCTAACATGAGGCAAATTCGTCTATTTCTCTGCATACAACATAGACTTCATTTGTAGTGGAGTGAGCATTAACTATTTTAATGCACAAAATGGCTAAATGGCAACGGATGGGGTTCGTGTCACTTTGAGCCTCTGGATTACATTCAAGTAGGTAAATACACGGGTAAATTTTGGTGGCGTATCGAGACTTCCAATGTAAATTATTTATATTGAGCACACCAAAATCAAGAAGATCATGTACTAAGTTAAAAAGCAAATACTCACTAAAGTTAATAAAATAACGCCAACAGTTTTTTTTTTAAAGTTGAATGCAAATTTAGACATACAACTTTTTGCGGGGTTGTGTAGACGGTGGAGGCAACGAGGTGGAAAAAAATGATTTTTGATTTAGCACACCGAAGTTAGTAAGATCAACTTTCAGTATAAACAAACGTTTGCAAATGTAAACTTTAAATTTTTGTTGGTGGTAACGGGGTTGGTGGTAGGGGAAGTGGGCGGCTAAATTCTTCGAACGTCCGGGCAACATGTTTTTTGTTGTTTCAGCACACCAAAGTTAGTCAAATCGCGTTCAAGTACGAACAAAAATGTATGTCAAACTTTTGTTGTTGGGGAGGGGGGGGGTAGAGCCATCGGACGTCTGGGCAACATGGTTTTTTCGGTTTTCAGCACACCAAAGTTAGTAAGATCACGTTCTAAGTTTGCTTTTAACACCCTTTCGGCTAAACCACATGTTTGAACCAGGCTAGGCCTATAAGAATCTCATGTCAGGAATTACCCACATGAAACATGATCTATGGCAGGGCTGCTAGTGAAAACGTTTTCTTAATCCTGTTGGGAGGATGTGACATATTTGCAATTACTTAGCCGCCTAAAAATTATATGGTGCATACGCTGTGAAATGGCTAGAACTAGGAAAACGCCAAAGTCGTTGTTAGAAGAGTGAGCGAGTCATGTGTTGAGTACCGGTACCCGGGAACATTTGCATTTAAGTTTGATAGTAATTATTAGGTACCCTAGTGAAAAATGGTGATAGTGAAATTTGCGATTTTTTTCAAATATCCTTTTTATTGCCTAAAATGTAATATTGTCGACGAATTACATCATTTAGAGATGGAAAAACCACATTTTGAAAACGCAAATTTCGCGAAATCTCGTGTATAGCGTGAACCTTATAGTGAAGTAACCTTCCAAGGAGCGGAATCATCCTCAGTAACTGTGACTTCCGGAGTACCTCAAGGTTCTGTGTTGGGCCGGTTGCTTTTTGACATATTTATGATGGATTTACCCCAAAGCGTTTCCTCAGAAATAAGCCAATTTGCTGATGACTGTACGATCTATAGGAAAATATTTACGAAAGATGACACTGATGCACTCCAGACCGATTTGGACAATATAAACACTTGGTCTGTTGAAAATGGAATGAAGCTGAACCCTTTAAAGAGTGTATTCATCAGATTCTCTAGATCTAAGAACCCATTGCGTTGCAGTTACCAAATAAACGGTTTGCCAATACTGGAAAAGAATGGTGTCAAGTTATGGGTATCACAATAACTAGTGATCTAAAATGGAATACGCATACTGAAATAGTAAGAGCTAAAGCCTCCAGACAACTCTATTTTATAGCAAGAAACCTTCATCATGCTCACGTCAGTATTAAACGGGCTGTATACTTAGCATTAGTGAGACCTCATCTCCTTTACGCCTGTCAAGCATGGGATCCCACATCAGATTATAACAAAACAAAATTTGGAACGTGTACAAAGACGAGCAACGCGCATTATAGCTGCAAGGACAAAATTTCAAAGTGACAGTGCTACTGCAAGACGTACATCTTTAGACATTCCATTGCTAGAAAGTTACAGGAAAAAAGTAGAACTGCAATTTCTATGGGGAATGTTACACGGTACTATTGATCTGGACCCATACGCAAGATTGCAAGTCTGTAGTCGAGGAGCAGAACTTGGTAGAGGATTAATTCTCAAGCCTCCATTTGCAAGAACAACAAGCTTACCAAAATGGCTTCTACTACAGGACTTGTAATGAATGGAATGCTCTTCCTTTGGAGTTAAGGGAGATTCGCTCATTAGACTCTTTTAAAACTGCCCTAAGCACACATGTTTTTGCATTACAAAGTTAATTCTGCAGTTTCTTTTTACTGATTCATTTTTATAGTAATTCATTGAAGTGTATATTTATTTACTTATTTTCTATATTTTATAGGTTTACTAATGATTGTAATAATGTTGTTATCTTTTATTATATTTATTGTTATAAGGTTGGCAGTCACCAAGTGTGTTTGGAGCTCTGCTCTTTTCTGCCATCCTCGTGATACATTTAAACAATGAATGTGTTACGGAACAAATAATAAATAAATAAATAAAATAAATAAATAACGAACAAAATTGTATAAAACTGGTCAAAACGCGAATTAACTCGCGAAATTACCCATTTTAGTACTCAAAATGTGGCGGGATGGTGGAGGTGCCGGTCCAGAATTTTTGCGAATTTTGGTGGAGGTGCCGGTCCAGACCGAACATTACGCTCGCGGCAGGCACTACATCGTTTAGTGACGTCACGGGCTCCACGGAAATAGACCGCCAAAATAACGGCGCGTATCACGGACTACACGGCAATAGTCCACCAAAAATGGTGCATACAAATATTTTTTTGTCTTGGGAATCAATTCTGAATAGATTTTTGGGTCACAATGATCGATTGTAACTTATTGGAATCAATGTCATCCCTACTAAAAGGATCCTTTCAAAAAAAAAATGTTTTTTTTTTATTTATTTGTAGATACGTTTTTGACCATTTAAATGAAATCGCCAAAAAAGCGAAATTTAGTTTTTTTTAAACAAAATTTGGGTTTTCAATTTTTATATCACCATTTCTCATTACCTCTAGTAATTATATCGGTATAATTACCTAATAGGGTTTTGAGTTTCGTTGGTATAAGGGTGCGTCGCGTGAACTGTAAGGCCATAATGCGCCACTCAAGCCTATGATAGGCTAGAGAGGCCTTAGGTAGGGGGAAGAAAGGGAATGTTACCACTTACCGGGTACTCAACACGTGGCTCACCCATACTCGTCTAACAACGACTTTGGTGTTTTCCTAGTTTCCTAGTTATTATCAAACAAATGCAAATGCAACACAACAACACATGACTCACTTACTCGTCTAACAACGACTTAGGCGTTTTCCTATTCTAGTTGGCTAAGGCCGAAATGTGGAAGACCTAGGCTCAAACCCCCCGTTGGGGAAGATTTTTTAATTTCTGGATTGTATTTTAAAAATTATAAAACATGTTTTGAAATGCATACAATACTATGAAAAACATAGCCAGTACAAAATACAAGTAAAGATTGCAACCTGTTTACTCAATCTCCCAACGGAATCAAGGGGAACTTTGAGCTTGCAAGATTTGATACACATTGGTCACTGCATACAATCACAGCCTGACAAAAATGATTCTATAATAATGACTTCTTCAAAAAAAAAATCATTGGTGTTAAAATAAAATCTACAAATTTTAGTCTATTTTTTAATTTATTATTTCTTGTAGATTTAAATCGGAACGGATGTTGCTCATTTTGTTAGCAGTTCTCAGTTACCTGGTCACAGGTGTCCGTTTATAATTTCAGCTCAATCTACTTGGCTGTTCGGCCGTACGGGACGGGACAGACAAACAGACATTTAACAGACAAATTAATCACGACAAAGACCGTTCGACTTGTGTTGTAAACTTTGTTCGCTGCGCTCACTCGTCTAAATAAAATTGTCTGGATAGTGGATGGGTTAAGTGGGAACATTTTTGTAAATAAATGAAAGAGGAATGGAATTAATGCTTAAGAAACAGGATAAAAAGATGGAAGGGCTGCCATACCTCAAAGACTGAGGATATAAACTGTATGTTGGTCTCACCTCCATAGGGCCTGGGCAATGCAGATTCGAACCTGACGCTGTAGCCCGTACTTTGGCCAACTTGTTCGCACCTCTCGCTGGCAACACGGTCCGCGACAGAAAACAGCAGATATTCTGCGCGGTTTGTGTTACCACGATGTTACAGTACGCCCCCTGGCCCGATCGTATGTAGTCGTCGAGGATGTATTGGCACACCTGCGTGGTCTTACCGCAGCCAGTGTTGCCACGGATGATCACCACGGGGTGCTCATTGATCGCATTCATTATCTCGCCTGGAACAAAACATAAACACTATTATCAGTATTCTATAATTACTATCTCATAATTATTGTACATTAATAAAAATTACAAAGTAGATGACACTATACAAGACCTACTTCATACCAATCCTCTCATATGTGGCAGAAACCTGGACTATGGGAGATAAAGAATATGTAGAGCCAAATACAAGTGGCGGAGATGAGATTCCTGAGGAGCACAGTGGGACAGAATAAGAAATAGTACAAACATTAGAAAGATGCTTGGGGTGGAGAAGTTAAGTGACAGGATGGGAAGGACACGGCTGAGACAGTTTGGACATATGAAATGGAGGGGGAAGAGAAGTTGCCCAGGAGAATGTATGATAAAAGGATTGAAGGAAGAAGAAACCGGCGGAGGCCAAGGAAGAGATGGAAGGACACGATAGCACGAGATTTGGAGGCAAAAGAGAGCTAGGAAGCACACAATGTGCATGTCTACCATATTATCACTATCCACGTTAAAACTTATGTAGGCCTATCTAGGGCGACGGTCGTTCGCCCGCAGCCAAGCGCACGCGAATGCTAGAAGGCGATGACTAACTCGACCCTGTATACAACCCGAGTTGGGGGGTTTTCAGCTATCTGCACACGCCGTCCCGAAAGACTTACAATCTTGAAACTCGGTATATGACCTGATATGTGGTCCATGACATACCAACAAAAAAAAACAGCCCGATCCGATAGCCCGTTCTGTGTTAAAAAAGTGCGTAAAAAATCAACAAAAATCTTTCGGCTGGCTAGTTGGGGGGGGGGGGGGGGGGGAGATTCTGCCAGAGAAGAATAAGAGCCTACAGAGAAAAAGGTACATCTTAGATCTATGAAACTTGGACCACACTTAGATGTACCTCAGACTCACATACTTCCGCCGAGAGACAAGCAATATTCAACCCCCAACACCCCCTAAATCATCCCTTAAAATTAAAATAATTCATAGCTCTAACCCAAAATTGAATTTTTAATCAAATTAGTTATTAAAATTATGTTCTAATGTGTTTTAACCCAATCGGCCTATTCTCATTAAATAAACCCACATTTTGTAAACCCCCCATCCCTAATAGTTATATTATTTTTACCTTGATTTCCCAGCATTCACCATGAAGGCACCAAATGAGTTTTCAGCATGAAATTTGGCATGATGGTACATAATAATTAATAATATGAAACATAATAATCCGCCAGGAGGCAAGCGATATTTCACCCCCACTGTTCCCTACCACCCTTAACTTTGGGAAAAACTTTAGGTCGTATTTAATACAATTTTAATATTTTTATGCCTAATTGCTGATTAAAATTATGCGTCAATGTGTTATATTCCGGTCAACAAATCATCACACAACACCCAAGACGACATTAACCATAGGAAATTTAATAAAAACATTGTATATATTGCCAAAATACAGATTGTAAAAAAAAAACAAAAGATTGTAGCTTTTGTTTCTAGACAATCTGTTTTAAAAGGCACTGTATCCACCTTTACACGTATTTCACGCCTTGATATGAAACAAACAACAAAAAGATGTGATATCCCCCCAAAATACAAAAAATAAAAAAATAAAATAAACGGCAGCCAAGCTCTCCTTATAAAGTCTTCGGCTGTGAATGCTGTAAAATATAGAAGTTGATCCAAGAATTTCATTCTTTCTCCCTAGTTTCGCATTGAAAAGAAGTAAGATCATTTCTCCTCTTGACGAGCGCCAAGCCAACCATTTTCGTGGTAAAAAAAAGTAAAAATTTTAAACTCAAAATCATAAAAAAATTACTTGGCTATTGATTTTGGTACGAGGACTCTAAAAAGTCAATGGCCAAGTAAAAAAATGGTAATTTTTTTATGATTTTGAGTTTAAAATTTTTACTTTTTTTACCACGAAAATGGTTGGCTTGGCGCTCGTCAAGAGAAGAAAATGATCTTACTTCTTTTCAATGCGAAACTAGGGAGAAAGAATGAAATGCTTGGATCAACTTCTATATCTCACAGCATTCACAGCCGAAAACTTTAGAAGAAGAGCTTGGGCTGCAGTTTTTTACAAATTTTTGTATTTTGGGGGGTACATACTAGTACAAACTAAATCACTTACGTGAATGTGTGTACTGAAGTGTAAAGAATGCCAAAAGGCTGGATCAAGAGTGATTAAAGAGATGCGGTACCAACAACTTACCGGAAGTAGAGAGGTAGGCCGCCATAGATACAATATTATAATACAATACAATAGGTAGCATATTATTATATAATATCTCTCGGCACTCGTCGAGTAAGCAAGGCCCCGTTTGTCCGAAACAGTTTTGACGTTTTTTTTATGTATATTTGTTTGTTATTGTTTCTATTATTATTCATTATCTACGAGATCACTGCATTCACCAACCAGAAAAGCTGTTAGGTTCCCTGTCCACACATCCATTTTAACATATTTATTTATCTATTTTTTTTTTAACTAGGAAGAGAACGTCTAAGATGGTTTGGACATAAGAAAAGGATGGGCAGAGAGAGGATTCCAAGACGAGAATTTGAAGCGGCAGAGGAGAGGAAAAGAAAAGTAGGAAGGCCAAGAGAGAAATGGGAAAGATTAATTCAAGAAGTCGTTGGCAAACGGGATGGAGTGTGGGAGCATATGGCAAGAGTAAAACTGTGGGAGGACAGAAGAGAGTGAAGTAAATTGGTGGAGAGGAAGGAGTTAGGTGATGAGGAAGAAACACCAAGTCTGGCAAGCTTAGTATCTACAGTTTCATGCCCTAGATCATCATTTCCATTGCTGTTCCCTGCTTCTGGCAGGGTCAGCTTGGGTTTACATGCCCTAGATAATGGTGGAAAACCACTTCTCAACCCAACATAGTTGGAACTGAGTTATGATGATAACTATTATGCCTAACCGCCTAATTATTATTTTTATTTAACATCCATATTATGGATGTTTACTTAGTTCTAACTTTTTCTTTTAGCTTCTTCTTCTAACTTCTAAACAAAGTGTGTACCAGTACCATTTCTAAGCTTCACTGTTCACTCAATACTGAAGCTAAGGAAGCAAATTAATACATAACTGGTAAGTAATGCAATTAGTTATTATGCAGTATGTATTTTATTAACTCCATTATTTTATCAATTTTTTTTTGTGTGTACAGATTGATAAGCAATATAAATGAATGACTCACTCTCATGCATTTTTTGGGCTTTTGGCCAGTTGCTCCGTTTGAGCATGTTTGAAGACATTTTTTCACCAAGAAGGAATGGTCGTACCCTCCAATTAAAATTTGGGCAGTGTTGTCAGATTTACCTAACAACCCTCGATTGTGATAGTTTTCAAGTTCACATCACGTTAACATGACGCGGGTAACACCCTCGAAATCACACCAAACTCTGCCTTGGTGTATAAGGTGCTTGAGTCCCATCAGTGTGTAGCGCACCGCGGCTTGGCTGCGGCGCCCTACCGGGGCACCTGATTACTCGTCGTAAGATTAACTTAAGTCAAACAATATTAGGCCCTATGGAAATCAGAAATCAAGAAAACAAATCCATCTCTGCAGGTAAATCAATTAACACCTACGCAGTGTTTACCGATTAATGAAATTGAGAAATCAACCCAGATAAACAAATCCATCTCTGCGGGGTAATCAATTACACCTACGGCCAGGTTACCGATTAATGAAATTGAGAAAGTCTCAAACAATAAACCATCGAAAAATGTGAAATTTGAGATTCCATGATCTGATTGAGTCTTTTGGCCCGCCATTTGCTGTTTTCGAGAGGGACGTACAATACGGGAGTACAGTTCATGTGAAACGTCAAGTTGGTAAAGTGTTGGAATGTAATTTTTTGTTATTGGATGACCTAAGCAAAGGGGGGGGGGGAAAACCCATTCAATTTCACCGACCCCCCCAAAAAATTAAGCTCGGGTGTTTTAGTTTTTTTTTTTCTGGTTCTGTTCGTTCGCTTCTCTAACGGGGCAAATGGCATATGCGATTTTTTCTTGAAATGGTGGGGAAAACAAAAAAAAAAAAAAAAAAAAAAAAATTTTTTTTTGGGGAGGGGACCTCGAAATCTCGAACTAAGGCCCGAATTCAGTCGTCGTCCCTATGGGTCCCTTAGCTAGGGGACCCCTTGGACTGTCAAATGAGTGTGTTACTTTCGTTGGTAGCATGGACTTATTCAGACTGCCTGGAATGCTGGGATTCCTCGTTATTTTTGTGATTTTGGAAAAGCGCGTGACTAGAATAATTTAGCATTCATGTTTTCACTTTTCATTGGCCAATTTCACAAAATATTCTTTTACCACGAATGGCTATGCATAGCCTTGAATGTTTAGCCCATTTAATCAATGCGTCCTACTAGGCCGACGGGCCTATGTTATAGGCATTATTTCAAAATAAATAGACACAAAATAGATATTGTTGTTCGTTGCCCTAGTTGCCTAGTTGCTAGGTCTAAACATAACCTAAAATTTTACTGGCAATTGGTCTTTTTTCACAATTATAGTATGATATAGATGGGGCCTTGGTATTTGACATGATAATTATTCAAGATACCATACAAAAATTCAATAAAAGAACCGGAAATGTATGAAATCAGTATTATTTTGCAAAATAATCGGCTTTGGGGGACCTTACCATAGGTCCAAACTGCAATGAAAAATGGCTGCCATGATATACTGTCGCCAAAATGAAGCCCCAAAAAACTGGAAAAATCACTCGATTTCGACTCGGTCATTTACACCATAATAATTACATTTACTGCATGAAATGTTAACAGCATTTTATCTGTATTGTAATTTTAATTGAAAATAAATGGCATCCTGGAAGCACAACAGACAGTTAATTTAGATGCAAAAGGTTATAATTCAAACCCAATGCGCAAGGGAGACACGGCCTACGATCCCTATGGGTGCCCTTTGGGAGTCCTTTCGGGAGCCCATCGGGAGGCTCGATCTTATGTGAGGTACAAAGCCCCCCCTAGGGGTTCGCTTCAGTGAGGGTCATAGAGCTCAAAATCTTGGCAGAATAGTGAAAAATGGCTTAAGAATTTCTTTCATTTCGATGGACATATAGGTTAAGACATGTTCATTGAAATGCCATTCTCAAAATGTCTGGCTGTAACTTTGGGCGACAGGTCTGTTCAAAGATGGGTAAAATAGATAATTTCGCAGATTAGCGGAAAAAAACTGTTGCGAAAATATACCGGTTAAACCAATTTTGTATTTACCGGTTATACCTGTTCTATACCGAATATTTTTTGGGGACGGGTCTTGTTTATTTGGATTAAGGACGCCGTCCACCTTTAAATACTAATTAGAGATGTGCAAAAATGTTTTTCAAGTTTGAAAATTCGCGCCCTTAAAACATTAAAATTCTGATGTTTAGGAATGTATTAAAAAATCAATTTGATAATGCACAAGAAAGGAGTTGTAAAATAACTCGGTATCACAAATTCCAGGACCATGATTTAATTTAAAAGAAAAACCAGCACATGGAGTGAAGAATCACTTTTAATTAAGCTCAGTTTCAGCCTTCAGTTTCAAACTTTAAGATATTTTTTACTAGGATTAATTTCGCGACTACCCGGCACCTCCACCAAAATTACGAAATTATGCATTTTCTGTGTGTAATGTCGATATTTGATATGAAGTATTTTTGAGCAAACTCACGCTTACAATACGATTATTACGATCTCACAATCGCTCGTGTGACCTGGCACCTCCATCATATGTACCACCCAGGAATAAATTGAATTTCGAACTACACGGCACCTCCACCAAAACTTGATGAAAAACACTTGATTGAAATTCGTGGACCTAATATCACGTTTAAGAAAAATTGCGCATTAAATAAATATGAATAAAAATAAAAAATTGTGTTTAGAGGTCTACCCACTCAGTTATGTATAACTAAATTTTCAGAGGGGACACTAGTTAGCGGTTTCAACCTAAAACTATCGCGAACAAAAATTCGCGAATTGGGAAATGGTATCATTCAATCACAATACAAATGATTCATGTGCGAAACGAATTGGAGGGGATTATTGCAACTTTAAAAAAATGTGAATTCTTTCTAAAACATTTTTGCACATCTCTAGTCACATGCACACTTTAGCGTAGGGGATGCTGGTCAGAACCATCCACGGGTAGGGGAGGAAAGGGGTGTTCCACGTCCGAGGTAGTCATAGTTCTGTGTCGTCGTTATAGTTATCACTGTCATCGTCGCCAGGGGAGGTCGACAAGGAAAGGTGAGGTGTCCCGACGGACGATTGAGCCAGAGCTCGCTTCTAGATTCGGGGAGTAATTACTCCCCTCTTCTAAGCATATACATATAATACTGCAAACAACCGTGTATGAATTGATGCGCCCCTAATGGCTTTACGTTGCCCAGGAGTAAGCCATTTATCTATGAAAGTGGAACTTACAGTGATGGTAAATTATAGTGATTAACTAGACATTATCTTTGGATTAGCAGGTCACTTTTAGGTTAGCGGGATAATATATATTATTGTTTGTACAATTGGAAAATACTCTTTTTCTTAATCAGTAGTGAACTAAACGGAATCTTCAGTCGCCATCGCCCATGCCAAGCCACTAGGCTAACAGCAAACACCCTCTGGAGCAAACAGGCGCACCTACGCAAACGGCGTGACAATGACCATATACCAAACAAAACATCATCACGCATAACGCAAAACGCACGCTACGAGCGGTGCATTTTGTCACAATTCTATGACGTCGGTAGCGTTATGATGCTGACGCAGATTTATAGTGACCCTACAAGTCCACCAAATTTCCTATTCAATGGATAAACACGGCTTTACGTTTACAGGTTAAACCGACAATCGGTTTACCTAGCATGTAACGAAAATCGGCAGTGCTGCAAGTTACCGTTTCCGTTAAAGTCTTAACAGTGTTTTAGAAGGGTGGAATATTATAACTTTTTGACTCACTGAAACCGAGAAATTATACTATTTTCCCCATTCTTGAACAGACTGTCGCTCCAAAGTTACAGCCAGACATTTTGAGAATGGCATTTCAATGAAAGTTACCTATATGTCCACGAAATGAGAAATTCTAAGACATCATTTTCACTATTCCTGCCAAGATTTGCAGTCTATGCCTCATGAAGAGAACCCCTAGGGAGGTTGTACCTCAACAAGATTGAGCTCACGATGGGCTCCCGAAGGGACTCCCAAAGGGCACCCATAAGAGGAGCGTAGCCGTTCTCCTGACGCATTGGGTTTGAATTTATCAACCTCCATGTGCATCTAATAAAATTGTCTGTGTGCTTCAGTAGATTTATTCAATAAAAACAATTACAGTAAATGCTGATTAACATTTTCAATGCAGTAAATGATAATTTTAGGTGGAAAAATGGTCCGATCGAAAATCGAGTGCAGTGGTATTTTTCCATTTGGGGCTCATTTGGCGACAAGTAGATCACTGGCAGCCATTTTTCATTGCAGTTGGACCTGGGTAGGCCCAAGCACGATTATTTTGCAAATTAGATACTGATTTCATACATTTCCGCGTTCTTTATTGAATTTTTGTATGGTATATTGAATAATTATCATGTACCAAATACAGGCCCATCTATATCATACTATAATTGTGAAAAAAGACCAATTGCCAGTAAAATTTCAGGTTATGTTTAGACCTAGCAACTAGGAACACTAGGCAACGAACAACAATATCTATCTTTGTCTATTATTTTGAATAAATGCCTATAAACATAGGCCTCGGGCCTAGTGTAGACGCATGATAAATAAGGGCTCTAAACATTCTAGGCTATCGCCTAGCCTTCGTTGATAAAAGAAATTTGTGAAATTGCCAATGAAAAGTGAAACAAATGACGGCTAAATTATTCTAGTCACCGCTCTCCTTCCTCCCCACTTTCAAAATCAACAAAAATAACAAGGAATACAGCATTCAGCAGGCGGGAAAGTCCATGCTACCAAAAGAAAAGTAAAACAAACTCGATTGACAGTCCAAGCGGGTCCCCTAGCTAAGGGAACCCATAGGGACGGATATGAATTCGAGCCTAAGACTTGCCTACGTTTGTGGGGTACAATCGAAAAAATATTTATCATGAATATCGTACTTAACTTGTCCGATTTTTTTTGATTTTTAGTGCGATATGTCGGACATTTGGGCGATTCTGACCAAACGGGTGCGGGCTACAACGTTTCATAATTTCACATGCACAAAGGTCATGGTGTGTATTGACGTTGAAAGGAAAAAAGTTGAAAAAGTTAGCCCAGAATCTATAGAAAAAATGTTTTTTAATTTGAGTTTTTTGAGGTGTTGAAATATAAAACCTTTATTTTATATGCTTCTGGCCATTTTTAAACCTTTTCTTTCAAAAGTCAATACATCACCCCACCTTAATGTCAAGTGAAATCGTGAACGTTGTAGCCCCACCGTTTGGTCAGAATCCGCCCAAATAGCACGAAAAAATAGATTTAGATCTTTCGCACAGGCTTGAATCGAAAACTTCACAGGAGATTTTATACCTTATCACAGCCTTGTTACAAAACAATCACGATCCAACAGACGGATGATGCTTGTATGGGCAGTGTTAATATGTTTTCATTATTTTAAATTAGGCTAGTCGCGAGCTAGAATTTTAGAGTCGAAGCCGAGCCGAAGCCCGAGTAGTTAAAAAAAAGCTTTGATTTTTGAGCCGAGCCGAGCCGAGCTTTTTCAAAAAAAAAATTATTAAATTAAAAAATTTTAAAAAAAAAAAATGTTAGGCTACATATTTTCTAGGGAGGTCTATCGGGTACCCGGTTTAGAAATTACCCGGAGCGGATATAAGATCAGGGTATTTTTCCGGCGACCGTTTTTAGGTTAAATCACGGGTTTATACTTTACGCGCTACGTACGATGGCGATCTTTCCCGCGGAGCCCTGCCGCGCCGGCAGGGATCGATAAAGGAAGACCCGGAGGAAAACTTCTTTGCGAATCTGCTAAGAGTACCTTATGAGCTGACAACGAAGGCGCGTTGTAAGCCAACACATGGACACCTGCGCGAACTGCGTCGCGCATTCGTCGATCCACAACTCAACTCACACAGCTGACGAAGAACAAAGGGGCGGTGTGGAACTAGTTTGGAAGAAGAATTATTGCGATGTGATCAGGTTTCTCACGATCACGAAGAAATTGGATTGTTATTCCTGTGGCTTATCTCCTTTCTTTCCTAGGCTATTTTGCGATGAAAAGCCTTCAGAGCGGGCGATAGTGGAAGGTTTTCCCACATGAGAGAGAGAGAGACACGTTGCATTCTAGGCCTAGTGCCTATCGCATTCTACCGTTCGACCGTCGAGTCGACTGGTGATCGCTGGCTCAGGCTGCCCGCATTGTTTCCGCGAAAGCTTTGTTGACAAGATCTGTCTGTTGAGTGTTGATGAAAATGAGCGCGTGTAACTGCGTTCGGTTTTTGTAGGCTCGGCCTACTAATCGAATTGAGCATTTAAAGCCAAGCTCGGCTCGTGCCGCCGAGCTCAAAAAATGAAGCTCGCGAAAAAGCTCAGAGAAATGACGTATCGCCAGCCCTATTTTAAATTATATAACAATTTTATAATTAAAAAGCTAATCCATTCAACGACGACCTAAAAAAAAAGCGTTTGCGAAGTTCCAAGTACTATAAAATGGACTCATCAACTAGTGAACTCGAATACCTGCCTTATCGTCAAAGTGTTTTGCAGACGACTTTGTCATCTTCTTCACAGGAAAATGTCCGGTGGGACTGGGAGCAAAAAATGCGGCCTCGCCATGGACGATAAGCTGCAGGCTGGTTCAAAGTGACGCTTAGATAAAACGCAGCAAAAAAAAATCTGCACATACTTCACGATGACGCACAACCCTTCAAGTTTCTAAACACACTCTGATGGCAAACAGATTTAAACAGACAGATGAGATGAAGTACCTGGCGTGACTTCTCGACAAAAAAGACTGGCAGATCCACTTTGAAAAGGCTGCCAGAGAAGGGCCAAAAACGACTACAAAAGACCCTCAAAAGGGTAAGCCGGGTGTCCTGGGGCGCAAAACTAGACACTCTGGCGCTGACCTACAAAAATCGTACATCAGACAGGACATTGAGTACGGCCACCGAAGTCCTTCCTGCGACGCCGGCAACGCACGCACTAGCCATGTCGACAGGTCCAAAAGCGAGCCCTCGCCTCAAAAGGGAGCAGTGAAAACCACCCCAATTTATGCCAGAGTGGTCAGCCAAATGAGCTCTACAGATAAGAAGAGAGCAGAGCGCTGGTCCAACTGCATGAAAAAACTGGCGCGCCTGAACCCCAGACAAATGGCTCAACTACCCAAACATCAAAAAGCAAGGCGCACACTAACTTGCTGAAAACAGTCACCAACTGAAGAGTAAAACTGTCCTATCCTACTAGAAGCACACGTGCACACTGACGTACCACTCCAGAGCTTCTTGACGGACAAGTCCAATCAGCTTGACCCGGGGACCAAAATGGACGCACGAGAAGAAAGATGACCATGACCATAAAGAACTGAAAAGAGCTTGCCGAGGAAGCACCTGAACGAAGCACTTTCTCTTCAAGAGTGGGGAACATCTTCACGGACGGCTCCTATGACTCGGCTGACCCCAACAGAACAGGTTACGCATCTCAACGCATCTTCTGTGGAAAGAAGCCACTCCAATGGGAGCTGAGCGAAACATACTTCGACGCTGAGGTCGCAGCCATTGCAGGGCGGCCGAAAAAAATCGCCGAGACCCCCGCTTCCCCCTCAACAGACAAAATTGTGATCCTAAGCGACAGCGTCTCAGACATCCAATTGTCTCTCTCAAGCAGCGAACCTCCATCCTAAATCGCTGCTTTTCAAAAACTCCATGTGTCGGCATTCTGACAGCAAAACAAAACTATTCAGAGGACTCAAGGATCCCCAGCCACTGCAAGATCATGGGGGAAATGAAAAGGCCGAATTTCTTGGCCAAAAGGCCCAACAAAAGCACAGCAACCACCAGCAGCGGCCTCTCCCTACCAAAAATGTCAAACACTAAGATCAAGTTAACCACAAAAAGGTCTTCAGAAACCACCAACAGAAGAGACTTCACGACTAAAGAACAGGTGGACCGAATCAAAAAAAGGGCAGACAAGGACTGGTCGAGGAGACGGCCACGCCCATTTCGGATTGTAAACGGTCACGAAGTCATTCTTGCAGCACCACACCTGCACCGCTTCAACTTACAAACGAACGGCCACCTGCAAAACTTTGTATTAGAAGATCAAGACAGAGCGCATCTCTAGATGCGCCGCCGCCCTCAAGAATGACATTGACTCCCTGCCCGATGACCTGAGCAGGATAGAAAACGAGGCAGTTCTTATATTGGATAGGCAAGACAGAAGAATGGCCTGAAGAGGCCAACTTTGCACAAGAAAAAAAACAAAAATAAATAAAAACTTTAATTTAGTTAGTATTCCAGAAACAGTGGTATTTATCTTGTGTCTTTCAACATGGTAAAACCGGTTATTAGAAATGTCAGGGCGGCAATGCCACCCCTAAGAAATTGTTGCCGCCGTAAGCAGCCGCTTACGGCACGGTCAGCGAGGTCTTCTCGCTGGAGCCAGATCTAGCAGGTTAGCCCTGCAGTGACGTCACCATAAGGCGGCCTAACGCGCTGTGCAGGGCCTTTAGTAAAAGCTGATTTGAGTTTGGGTTCCATAAAGTCCAGTGACCTGGATTGTTGTTGTATGTCTTGAATTGAATAAGGCACCTGTGTTGTCTGGAGGAGCTTGTTATGCAAACCGAGACCAATCCTTTAATAATGACCCTGTCAATGAATAATGATGCTTAACTTCGGTGTTCACTACAGCCCTGGACACATGAATGAACATTGCATAGTTAAACAGTGAGAAGTGAGGAAGAGAGAGCCATCCCGTCTTACTTGAGCAGCTCCTCAATGGTTGAAAGTTGATCTCCTTCTCGCTCAGCTGGGCCATGGCTGTGCGTAGTGTCAACCTTGTAGCTAACTAGACACCGCCGTTAAGGTTCTCATGTCGGATTCTACCCAGTGGGCGTGTCTTCGTCGTCACGGCCCTTGCGCTTGCGCGTGTCTGCCACCGGGACAAAATTCAAAATTTTTTTTTTACCTCACACAGTCTTCCAAGAAATACTCTGGAAATCAGAACAAGCCAAAGGTTATTTTATTTCAGCTGTTTCAAAGAGGTTAATGGTAAACTTTCATACGGATGATCCCAACACAACTCACTCACTATATAATAGCCTACTCTTAGTAGGCCTCGGCAATGTCTCAAAATTTGAGACCAGGATTCAACGAAACAAAGTCATGCCTGCCGAGTCTACGAACGATTACGGAAAAACAACTGCTCGAAAATATACGCGAGCAGGGGGAAAAGTCAGTCATAATTTTACAGATGACGGGCTCTTTGAACAGTCTTCATGCCGCCAGCGATCAGCTGACTTGTAAACTCCACACGACCGTGCCCGTGCGCATTGACACTGTGCATGTCTCCTAAGAAATCAGATTAAAGACCTGTCAATGGTTCTTTCGGTCTAATCGCGTAATGTCGGAGACACGCGTTGACCTTGGCTGAAATCGACCGTTGATGATGAGCGTAGCAAGCAAAGTGAAAATTCCCATTTCCACAGCACTGAAGAAAAAAATCCGAGAATGTTTTTTTTTCTTTTTTTTTATTTAGTTTGTATTTTTCGTGTGAAAACAGACAGCAGATAAATAGGAATTGCATTTAAATCAAAGGAGTAGTTGATGCAGAGTGGAAGCTGCAAGTTAAGAAAAAGGAATGAGAAAAATTCCGCAGGTGGTGGCTATGTCGAGCTAGTTATAGGCCCCCATTTTCGAGTTGCAGCAGGAGTGCCCCTAGAACCGCCATCCTTGGCGATTTCCGGTTCAAACTTGTAGGTAGAGTAGGGATTGTGGACTTTATGAAGTTCATAGGAGGAATTTATCGGAGAACAATTGTGAGTAGTCGGGCAGGCATAGAAAGTTGGAATATTTAGTCGGACATTTAATAACGGATTCCTAAGTGAGGAACGTGTCTATCAAAGCTACTGCCGAAGAACTATACTAAGTGACAATACGAAGCCAAACGGGATATTGTCGAGACAGTTTTGCGAGATTTTTGCGATGCTGCGCGAAAAGTTGAATTGATGGTGGGAATGGAGGGGAGGTGGACGCCAACTGGGAGCATTTGAGGAAGCCATACGAGTTGAGGACGCGCGCCGTCAAGAGGGCAAGCACGAGTGAGTCGCGTGAACCAGACAGCGCACCGCAAGCCGTCACTCTGAAGCAATCACAACCAATCGTAAAAGTTGTCGACTCAAGGAACTTCAAATCAAAACAAGGGGCCAAGCCGGACTGTTGTATCTCCAACTATTGAGGAGTACATAAAAAATTCTAATTGTCAGCTCGGTAATTGCTAGGGGGTGTGCGGGAGGACAAGGATTTTTCAGACTCGGACGGGATCGGGAATTTTACATTAACAAATCGGGAATCGACGACGGGACCCGGGAAATTTTCGACAAATAAATAAATAAATGCAGCATTTTATATCACTTATCAAGATAGAAAAATTGCAAAGGATCACCAAAATTAATCACATCTGACTCACAATTTGACTTGAGGCTGGGCAGGCGACTGAAGGCCAAGGCTATCTACTTGAAGGGCCTAGGCCTAGGCCTACCCAAACTGTTTTTTTTTTCAATTAGGCCTAGGGTTCATAGTATAGTTAGGTTAGAAAGAATGGCCTGTTTTAGATAGCCATGAAGGTCGGCCTTAGGCCTAGGACCAACTGGCGAATAGAGACCAAATTACAAAATTAGTAGTCTAGTTGTAAGTTGGACCTAGGCCTAGGGCCTTTCCGCCGAGGCTACAAAAGTACAAACAACTAAAAAAAAAAAAAAAAAAAAAAAAACAATTTTTTTTTTTATCTTTTCAACTACCAAATCCATTTGGCCTAGGGCCTGCCTGGCTACATCCATGGCTTATCGAAACCACAGGCCTTCTTCTAAAACCAAATAATTAATTTTGGGTAGGCCTAGGCCCTAGATTAGGACAAATATAAATACAAGTAGGGAACCCTAGGCCCTTGCCTAAAAGTCAATTTGTAAGTCAAGCATTGGATTAATTTGGGTGGAGGGCCTATTTCCAGCTGTTTCAGGTCGAAAATCGAATATTATTCAATTTTTTTGAAAGCAATGCACTGGATTGCTAATGCCATCAAGAAGGCAAGCTGCGAATGCTGCAATCTAGGGACATATATTCTGAAGAGGCGGGGAATTTCAATTTACCGACACTTTTGACTCCCCCCCGAGATCCCGGCGGTTTCGGGAAAAAAACAACTATTTATAAATGCGCGATGAGGTACTCGATTATCGATAATATAGGATCCTGGGAAGACTGAATCGATTAGGTTATATATTGGTAGTTCGTGAAAAATCGGACGAATCAATATATAAATAAATAATAAAATTGATTTAGAGTCTTACCCACTCATTTATCTAGCCTAAATGATTTTCAGTGGGGGGACCAGTAAATCAAAGCGACCAAGAACCTATGTAGGCATTGACGCAATCGACGAAACGTGAGCGATAACCAACCAAAGATCGATAATTTTTAATAGGAAGTATAGAAATCAGTGGTATGGACCAGTGCGAACACCCGCGGATTAAAAAGCCAGAATCAACAAGGACCGATTTAGAACAAACTCTGAAAGTATTATGTGCTTTCGTACTAGGCGGGCTCCAAAGTCCACCGTTTAAAACCCTAAGACCAAAGAAAAGAACTGAGGATTAAGTCCAATACAGAAGTTATAAAACTTTTGACTTTTGACTGGAATTGAACCCTGGACCTTACTGCAATTGGAAGCAGGACGCTAACCCACAAGACCAACGAGCCACACGAATAGCAAACGACGACCACCACTATGACATGGCTTATTCTTTCCTTCGAATTGCTTCCCTGACTAGCCTGTGTCATAGGGTCTCCATTTACGATTGGAAATAAAGAATGATGGGAACTGGCCTACAGGAGGTTTGCAAATTGCAAAATCCGCACAACAAGCACAAACCAATTAAAACCTACCCGATAATTCTCCTCCCACTGCCACCCAGGTCACTACACATCCTACTTAATTCTGCCAACTCCCCCCCAATCCTAGCCAACAGCGCTAACCTAGATTTTAGTTTTAGACTCAGTATTTTCTCTCTTCACTCCCTCAGGAAAGTCACATGGGAAAAAAGATATGAAACACAGTGTAATTTTGGTTTTTCTTTCTATTGTGCGCGTGCCAACTCCATTCAGAAGCTGTGGGACTCCATCTCTTCACCAGACAAATAACTAATATAAATATATATATATATATAAAAAATAAATAAAATACAAGATATACAAGGAAACCCCGAGTGCCGAACATTTTGATGACGGGACACAGTTTGAAGGTAGTGCTAAATAGCGAGGTAAAACCAGATTCCACTTAGTTGAATGAATGACCTTTTGACACTGTTCGGTGGCCATTTTTCATGTGAACCACTAGAACAAAAATTGGAGCGCTAATGAAAAAATGTACCTTTCAAAAAAATTAATGAATTATAAACGGTGCATTATTAAATAAAAACTCATCACTAAATTATTGTTTAAGCATTAATTTATGTAATCTAGACGATCAAATTCATTGAAAGTAATAAATAACAAACAAATGTCAAAGTAATTCATTCGTTTTCACAGTTTGACAACAATTGGTTTTATTTATTGATAATGAGCATTCGTTCCCAATAACACTTCCTACAATCCGCTACACATATTACTAAAAGCCTGTCGTACGCTGCCACAGCACAGATAGGCCCTAAGCCTACTTCGTCTGCTTAATCCGGTTTCTGACTAATTTCTTTACTTGGTTGCACTTCTGAGTTTTGGGCTTGACTATTTATTAATACTAATAATCCAAACACCCGTTCCAACATAAGTCAGGTCGGAGGGGTGACGTGATCACCAATGTTTCTCGGGATGCTGGGCTCTCAGTGTTGTAGCCAGGCTCAACCACACCTCCTCATCTCTTCGAATGTCTTCTATGACAGGCATTCTACCAGTTCTCCTCCCTTTTTCTATCCTCCCACAGAGCTTTCTTCATTAATTCTTTCTCCATGATTTTCTCTTTCTCTCAATGTTTGCCATTTATTTGGTAATATTAAATTATAATATTATAATGTTAGATAGGCCTAGGCCTAAGTATTGACTACATGAGTAGGTCTATCAATGTGTCTAATGTCGGAAGTAAAAGTAGGTCTTTGCCACTAAGACTTGTAGGGCCCGCGGGGAAAAAAAACAGCTTTACTAAGCAACCAATTAGGTAGGCTAGGACACTAGGCATTTGAAAAAATACTTCTAATATTCCTTTGGGGGGTAGGGCTATAAATACTAGGGCGAGTGACTAGGCTACACTAGGGAGGGGCCTACCTGGGTGGGCCGATGCTGAGGCTACGCATAGCACTGGCTAGTTTCCCAAATTAAACATCATCTAGGCCTAGAATCTAGCTAGCCTAGGCCGCATATTGAAAATAGGCCTAGGCTTTTGCCCCCAAAGAGAAGTTGCATAGGCAGGGCTAGCCCCTAGGTCTCCTAGTTCAAATTTTAATGGCCAAATAGAATTGTGTTGATTAAAATAAAATAGACAGTTATATAAGACAAAGAATTGAATATCCAAGACAATAACACGCAGAGGACAGTATCCTAATGAAACATAACCTCCAACGTTTGAGTATGTCTGTTGACACGTTGGTTGACTAACCTAGTTCGTCACCTCGCCACGCGCAGCGCACGGAGTAGAATTAATGATGCTAGCAATTTATTTTTCCTGTGGTTGGTATGCCCGATTTAAACAAATGCAAATTGCAAGGGTCATTCAAACTAGGCTGAATCGAGTCTATCGATGGGGCGGACATAAGAATGAGTTCGTATGGTCGCGGGTAAGTAATATAAATACAAGTTATATTTCATGAAAACGTTCCACCCACCTTGTTAAGGGGAAAGCCCTGCCGACAATTTCGATGACGGGACACTGGTTGAAGTAGTGCTAAAATAGCGAGGTATCGATGGCGCTCGAATAAGAGAGTCGCTAGGTCGGGGTATGTGTGAAGTCATGTCTCGGGAGTACGACCATCCACAAAGTCAGAGTGACGTCGCGCTCGTGATCTCGGTCTAGATGCGTTGACTCACTCCAACGTAGTCCGTTCTCCAGTCCGCAGAAGGGACTACCCACCAGGCAAAAACATTATGCCTAGAAGCAACAGAAGAAAACAATCTTACACTACTGGGGACCAAGATACATGATGCGCTAGCAAGTTAATGACAGGTACAGGAGGACATGACCTCCATGCCACTGCCACATGATCGAGATATAAACGATTAAAGATGCAAAGCTATAATAAAAAAATATCCGCGTGAACAACAAGTGAAGTATAAGCGATAGTAAGTCACAGCGGCCCAAAAAAGTTTGCATGATAACATTGCATCATAAATTCCTTTCCCACACAATGTGAACAGTCAGCCAGACCGGCTGGATCTAACGCGCACTTGGGTCGGCGCCCACAGCCAGCTATGAACTGGATCATAATATGCACACTGGGTCGCTTTGGTTTACTGTCCCCCACTGAAAATCAGTTACGAGTGTATGTCTGAGTGGATAGACTCTTATTTATTTATTGTTATGGTGAATATTTTTCATTATTATTTATTTGCCAAAGTAGCATCTTCACTGTGACTGACATTTCAAGCGGACGAGTTCTTATGTTTTTTAGCTCTGTTGCAAACCTCACTCTCTTCTGGAAATGCTAGGATAGCGGTGGACAAGATCACCTGGTTTGTGGTGGTGGGGGTTGGTCTTGTGTATAAAGATGATGATTGCTGTAGCAGAACCGGTGGTGGTTCTTGATTTGGACTGCTGTTTTCCACTGAGAAGTGTTCACCAAATATATGGAGGAATTCACGAAATCACAAAAGCGCGTATCCAGTACATCTCATGCATATTGTAGAGCTTATTGAAATTTTGAGGACTCCCTTGATAAGACTAGGCCAGAAAAAGCAGATTTGTTGGCAAATATTTCTGTTTGCATCAATAATAGCCTAGTTCACTCGGTATGAGGACTTCCTGTAAATGGTCCAAAGTGCGCCGTTTTCGTGTTAAAAGCGGGCAAAACATGACTTTTCTGATAGGTGATTGACGCTGAATTCGAAAAAACCAATGTTGCCCACGGAGAATCCCTAAAAAACTTCAACCCTTAAAATCCTATCATTTGGGCAAATGTATCGAATGTGTAGACATTTATGGGATCTAGTCGGTGAACGTAATTTTAAGATTATCAAATTATTGAAAATTGATTTTGATCACAAATCAAAAGTCTGAGTAAATGCTGGTCCAAAAATGGAGCTTAAACTAGGTTAAAACTGGTTTAAAATTGAGTTCAAACACTAAGAATAAGCTGATACGTAGGACGAGTTTTAATAACAGTTAACACCGTAAACATAGCATGATGAGATCGAATGTTGATACTAGATGAGCAGTTAAGTACACTCAGCTAAATAAGGTGCATTGAAAAATTCAAAAATTCCTAAAAAGCTCTGGGGGATAATTTTTAATATAATTGGATAGATGTTACTTCTCGGACTCTCGCGCTACTAGTCGGGGAAATATTCGCCCCCCAAATTTGAGGACGAAAACCTATAGGACAAATTGCAACAGAAGCAAATTGGCTATCATTGGATTTTAAAAAAATGCACTTAATATATAATAACCCATAAAGAACCCCTAAAAATCCCATAGGGTGGGTGGGTCAAACTCATCCCTAAATGAAAATGTGTTGTGGTTAGCGTATCCTGCTTCCAATGCAGAAGGCCCAAGGGTCGATTCCCGCCAAAGTCAGAAGTTTTTTAACTTCTGACTTGGGACTTAAGTCATCAGTTCTTGTCTTAGGAGTTTATGTAAAGGGACTTTGGAAAGCCGTCCTAGCAACGAAGCACATAATAAATTTCAGAGTTGTGCTGAATCGGCCCTTGTTGATTCTGGCGTTGATGTCGCGGTGCGTTCGCACTGTCCATACAACGAGCGCTTATATTCCCTATTAAAAATAACGACTTTGGGTGGTATCGCCACTCGTACGATTGCGTGGGGCCTACAGGGTTGGGTTAGTACAGCTTGATTAAAGTCCCCACTGAAAATCAGTTATATAACTGAGTGGGAGACATCTAAATACAAACATTATTTATTTATTATTAAACTGTACTTTTAAAAACTTAGAAAGATGATATGTAGCCTAATCAAAGATATTTAAGGGTCTTCTAATATTAAAAAAATATTTCCAATTGTTCAAAATTACTTCTGTGGCCAGCAGAGGGTAATGAAGGTCAAAGTTGGTATTTTTCCAAAATTAATTGGTAAACGTTTTTATATTAGGCGCAATGATGTTTGATGACTGTCTTATGTTGCAAAAAATATTAGTAACATATGCCAACTGATTAACGTTACGAGTCAAGCATAGCAGAAAAAGGTTATTATTTCAATCTGTAGGACATTGAACACTACGAGCATGGTGTCAAAAAATCGTGTTCTTACGTTAATCGCACAGCATTCCAAGTTAGGTAATAATACTAGGAAAACGATAAAGTCCCGCCGCGTTGATGGATGAGCGTTTTAACTAGTTTTAGTTGCGTGGGATATCTTTAATTTGCAAGTGCTTTGGTTGCTGCCTACGCCATTGTAGGGTGATTGTTGTCAAGTTTCGATTGTTACCTGTCAATTGGTATTATTAACCATTAAAAAACTTATATTAAAAGCTTTATTCTATGGATTCTGGCAAACTTTTTCAACTTTTCTTTCAACAAGGTACTATCATCACATAACCTTAAGTCAGTATAAATGAAACATTGTAGCCCCACCCGTTGGTTCAGAATCGGCTAAAGATCACGACAATACGCACCTTTAAAAATCGAAAAAAAATCGAAAAGTTACAATAGGCCTATTCATGAGAAATATTTCTCGATTGTACCCAAAAACGTAGCAAGACTAAGTTCAGAGAGTTCGAAGGTCCCCACCAATTTTAATCAACACCGGATATGCCGTTTGCCAGGAAGAGAGCGAACAAACAGGACAGAAAAAACAAAACATTTAAAAAAAAAAAAAAAAAAGATAAATTTTTTGGGGGTCGGTGAAAATGACGTCTTCGCTCTCGCTCATCAAACATTCGCTGATAGAGGTTCTCACGTAGTTCGCATCGCAACTATAAATTAGTATGACCTGGATCAAAACCCAACATTAAATCCTTACTGAAGGTTGGTCACGGATTTCATATATTCGCAACATTTTAGATAAAGATCAAAATATAAGTCATTGGAATTGTTATTTCAACCCAAAATTCACACAATATAAGTACTAGTAGGGCAATGAGGTTGTCTCTTACTAGAGATTTTATTCACAAAACATTTGACCTAGGTGCCCGATATAGGCGCTGTACACAGGTACCCCCCTGTTAAACAAGCCACGATTTTGGGCGTTTTTTAAGGTGTTTCCAAGCCGCCATAAAACGTGAAATGAACTTTAAATACGTCATAAGCAGAGCTATTAAGAAACCTGGGACAACTCATACAATTTTGGTTGGGAATGAGGAACATTTCCTTCCAATTAAAAATGGGAGGCAAAATTATCAAACAATTTCTGCTAACCTCCTGATGCCTAGGTGATTATCCGTTGCAAAGGCGACAATCAATGTAGGCCTAGTGGAGCATAACAAAAGCATATCAAATCGGGCTGCGATTAAACGTCGTTTTCCTCCATATTCTAATTGTGAGAAGCTGAGTGACAACTTTACTAATAATATAATTACTTCAGCCTCGAGCCATGTATATAAAGCCAAAAAGCTTTAAAAAAAAATGATGAATCGAAGTTGATGACCGCAGCTGTATGTTTTAGGCCAAATAATGCCAATGAAAAGTTTAAATCGAAGTTCTGACTGCGGTATGAGCAGTAGCATATAAATGATTCAAATGCAGACTGTAATGAGCGTACGGGACTCGTCGGTTATCATAGACCTAATTGGCAGACAAAGCAAAATCACCACCCTAAAAATTATATGGAAATCAATCCGGGAAATTAACAAATCTATTCAGCGTGGTGTTTCCCCGTCAAAGAAATTGCGAAACCAATGATCTGTTTACTTTCTTTCGGAGGAAGTACAGACAAGAACAATAATACATATGGCTGACAACGCAATGCATGGCTAGTAAGTAAGTTGACTACGATGCAAGATCAACCATTACTAATTGTCTCAGGGATTTGCGTGGAAAGATACACTCAGTTCTTCCAAGAATAAGAAAATCTTTGTAATAGAATCAAAACCCCCCCGAGATGAAAAAATATATATAATCTATTAAATTTGTACCGTAACAAAGGTGTGACGATTGTGTGTGAAAGAAACGTATCTATGCCAAAAAAACGAGTGGAGAAAAAAAAAGAATGACACGCACACGACGAGCCCAACGGAAAGGTCATCATTCACCTAGCAGTTCAGTCAGCCTGATAAGGTCAAATGGTCAAAGATAGCGGGCTATGAGATGACAAAAACTTCTAAAACTGAGGTCATCTTAATAAGTGAAAGAGGCTTTGAGTTTATTTATTTATTTAGTTATTGGAATCATGCGACATGTACATGGTACACATATCGGATATACATACATTGTCTAACCGTTACATTTCACAAATAACAAATAAACAGTGACAAATAACAATAACAATTTAGAATTAACGAGATAACAAATAACAAATTCAAAATGATATACAATAATTGTAACAATATTAAATTGCAATATGTAAAACTCTAAGGGAGGGATTAGGAATTCGTCCTAGAGAATAAAAAAAGATTTATAGCAAATACTTCTTAAGGCAAACTTGAAGATTGGAATTTTGAATCAGTGGGAAGAGTATTGAGAGAAGGCACGGCAAAGGAACTGTGGGGAACTACTTTTATAAAAGAATGTCAACGACGGGATGAAAAATTGGCTAAATCTTCTTCGTGTTGTGGACGTGATTGGTCAAATTGGTGGGAAAACGCTCAGGGTTGAATGGACCAAAAGTGCAGCTGTTTGATTAGAGTTGAAGTGGGCTAGGTATAAGAATACGTATTTGGGAAAAGTATGTCCTGGCAAGATGTCCGCCTAGAGAGACCAGCGTTAAGTCATTGCAGCTCTTTTTGCATGATAAAATAATTCGTTGAGCCATGGACAGACGAGCCCAAAAAAGTATACCAGATGAGATGATTGAATGAATAAATGCATGATTAAACTAAAAGACGGGATGATTCTGCTGGCGATGATTTAAGTTATCGGAGCATGAAGCAGCGGCTTAGTAGCCTGGAAGCAATTCCCGATGATATGGGGGTCCAAATCGAGGGATTCAGTTAGGGTGAGGACTAGGACTTATTAGATGATGCTCTTGAAATGCTATTTACATCAAGACGAATTAATGGTCTAGACAACGGTTTAAGGTGATTGTTATAGAAGTGAGGTACACTGTCTTAGATGGTTGCACGGATAAACGATTTTGACACAGTAATATGATGTTGAAAAGCTTTCTTTTGAAGCCATTTGAATAAGAGGCAAGGTTAGTTGGGTCAAATAGGTTGGAGTGGAGAAAGTTGGGGCATCGTAAGTAGGTTGGTGATATCATCAGCATAAAGTGAAAGATAGCTTCTGACATAAGTTGTCATGGTATTTATGGTAATAATTTTAGGAAGATCGTTAGTGTACAGAAGAAAAAATAGAGGGCAAGAACGAGCATGTGGAAATCCAGTTCTACTGGAAGCGGAAAGAGAAGATAAAACGGATTTGTAACCGGTAGAAGATATTTAAACTGATGAGTTCTACGTAAGAAAAGATGCAACCAGCTATGAGTAGGACCAATAACTTTCCTAGGGAAACAGTTGTCTGAGGAGAATCTCCGATGATCTATAGTATCAAATGCTCTGCTTAAATCATAGAAATAGAGCAATTGCAGCATCACCGCGTCCAAGTGCATTATACAAGTAGATAGGAAGAGAAAAGTGCCAAGATGTAGGAGATCTTTTAGTCGGATATCCGTGCTGGCTGTATCCAGGAGGTGTGCTATTCTAGATATGAAGATAGGCGAGAATGACATAGCTAGTTCAAATATTTTTGAAAATGGGGACAGAAGTGAAATGGGACGATAATTCTGCAATTCATCTCTTCCCTTTCGTTGTGGATTTGGGAAGAATCATCGAGGTTTCAGTACTGAGGAAAAACTCCCAATTCAAAGATTTATTAAGCATAAGAAAGGGGGAACAGCTAAGTGCTGGAAGATTAGTCACAATTGCACTAGGAATACCATCCAAACAGTAGAATATTTTTGTACCTAGCTTTTTAATAATGTGAAGGGACCTCTGAGGGACTTGTAGGGAAAGAGAAAGAATGATGATTTGGACGATTAACATCGCTTATGAAGGATTCTCATATTCATGGCAATGAACAGAGGGAAGTGTGTGCTAGGAGGTGAGTCTGGGCGAGGGAGGAGGAATGTAGCTGGCTTCCTTGAAAAATTTGTGAAAGAGTTAGCTACTATTGAGGGTTACCCACTTTCTGATCGTTAATAGTAAATGTAGGTTTTGGATGTGGTTGGGGGGCACAGTTTCAGATTTGGATCATTCGCCAGACAGTTCTTGGATCTTATGTGAGAGGATGATTTATTTGAGGAGGAAAATATAACTTTATCATTGTACTTGCGTTTAGCTTATTTTTATGTTTCGAGAATGGGGTTGTTTCTTTACATTATATTCCGCTTTAACAGGGAATTAGGAGCTTTCTTTTATAGGATGTGTGATTAGAAGACGAAGCTCTTCAGACCTCCAAGCGAATATTAGCAGTAACCCATTAGTGCACTTACGTAGGTGATAGTTTATGCTTAGGAGAGGGAAAGCCAAAGTTGACATAGGGCAACAAACCGGGTGTGGAACAAGAGAACCCGTGATCAAAGATTCTGCATATATAAATGAAGACAGTCTTCATTGGAGCATTTCCAGAAGATTATTCAATGTTTCTTTCCGAGAAACTACGTTTGTATTTCCGTGAGTGCTGGTTGGTGTGGTTAGTTAAAATTTCAGGGGTAAGGCAAGTGGTCAGAAAACCAGAGTCCAAAAGATAGTGGTGAAGATGCAGGGTTCTAGGGTAGCTTAATATTGTATCTAGTAGAGTAGAGGCTAGTAGCGGTTACCTATGGTGGGTGAAAGACTAGATGGGGTCATGTTGAATGAGCTATAGGACATCTGGAAACTGTTTCTTGTATTGGAACGGCATCAACAGTTTATGTTAAAATCTCCCCAGGCAATTTTCAGCCTTGGGACATTGTTAGTTATTGTTAATATACGTGTCAAGGATATCAAAAACTTTTTAATGTCTACTTCAACTACAGGACGATCTATATATAGAGAGGATTATAAGTTCGTTAAGTTAGGGAAATTCAGGCGAGACAGCTGTGCATTCAAAACACTCTCTAAACCACAGAGGTGTGTAAGAAAAAACCCAGGAATAGGAGTACTATCCAAGTTTGGCTTTGAACAGAATAGATACTCCGCCATAGGATGTGCCTACGGCAATAGAAACTAGAGTTGCAGTACGGGAGTGGATTGAAAGTGCGGAGGAGACTCTGGGTCAGAAAGCCACTGGTTTCGATAAACAGAAAGGTCAGGGCGAATATTAGAAAAAGAAATATATGTATTTCATTAATTTGTTCCTAACAGACTACATATTAAGGGACATGATAAGTGGATTACAAGTTGTGGAATTCATTAAGTGGGTTAAGTCTGTTCTGCATGCTGAAAATTTGAAGGAGGACGTAGGCCTACAAATGTATGATTAATTTTACATTAAGCGAGATGGTAGTGTTCTTCGCTGAAGCACTTAACTCTTGGGGGATGCGTACAAGACAGTACAGTGTTACCTGTTCACAAAATGGAGGTGATGTCGCCCCCCCCCCGTTTCTGGGATGAATGGCCCCGTGCTGGAGTCTCATCCAACGCACCAAGGACAGTCCGTGTCCTGTTCACAAGTAGAGGTGGGTCCAGTCTCAGAGACGGGCACCCGTGCTGGCGTACTCCTCCGACGTACAAGATAATACTGGTAAGTTACACAAGTAGAGGTGATAATCAGTATCTGATGACGGATACTGTGCTGGCGTATCTTCGACGGTACAAGTCAGGACAGTGCAGGTTCACAAGTAGAGATGACAGTCGTATCAGTCGACGGCCGCATGTGATGAGCTTCTCCTCCAATGCACCACAAAACAGTTACAGTGCCCTGTTCACAAATAGAGGTCGAAGTCGTCTCGGACAACGGCACCCGTGCTGGCGTCTTACTCCGACGTACAATACAGTACGTGTCCTGTACAAGTAGAGTGGTGTCAGTCCAGGGTGACGACACCGTGATTGGAGTTCTCTCCAACACACACGACTGTTCCTAAGTAGAAGTGAAGTCAGTCTCGGACGACAGCATCAGTGCGGCATCTCCTCCGAAGATAGTCAGCACAAGTGCCCCTGTTCATAAGTAGAGGGACAGGAGTATCGGAAGACAACGCCCTTGCTGGGCCCCTCCTCGACGCACAAAGATAGCACTGTGTCCAGGCTCACATGTAGAGGGGGAAGGCGCTTTGGATGACAGCGGCAGTGTTGCTTATCCTCCGACGCTACAAGGACAGCACAGCCAAAGTTCAGTAAGTCATTAGTCTCAGGTTGTGATTGGAGAATAAATGAGATTTGTGTATTGATTTATAAAGGACAGCTATCAATAATCCCTTTACCAAAGACAATTACATCCGATGCCGGAGGTCATAATTAATCTTGGGCATAGCTACTGTGTGTGGTTTTTATACAGTAGAAGTTGCAGAAAGACTTCTTACTTCCTATTGCATTTCGTAGATATTCTACGCCATGTTTGTTGATGAGATGCTTGTTGGTTAAACGATAATAATACAAAGTCTTCCCTTCGAGTGCATAGTAGCCATATCTCTGCACATTTATTTATCGGTTGGTAATGTCATCTACATTACAAACTTCTTTAAACCCAGCAGCTATTCCTCCATCATGCTTAGGTCATGCTTGATTGCAGTATGGCAAGGGGAATAGACTTGTGAGTATTTTTTTTTCTTCTTTTTGAAAAGATACCTTCCAATTCAACTATTAGTGGTCTTAGGATATGGATGAGGTTGAAGCTATAGTTGTGTCAGCGGATAGGAGATTGCAAATGAGTTGGAACCTTGCTAGCATCTATAGTGTAATGAGGCAGTTTTAAAATGGTCTCCAGTCTAATGCATCAATTATGTTCAGTAATCATCTTGTTAAGTTTACGTGCACCATTGGCTTACTAGGGGTGAAGTCCCCTTGGAATAGATCGCACTGGACAAAAGATTTATTGAATCTACAAACACTATAACATAGTATTTACACATGATTCTTAGGCCTTCATTTCACCGAAATTCACTTTTCATCTGCACAGCCCTTCGGATATGAGGCTCTGTGTAACACTATTTTTGGCTGATGGATAGATTTTAGTTGTGGTTTTAATTAAAACGATCAATACTACAATTAAGCATTCTGGGAATAAGTCGGAAATGTGAGCCGAGTTAGTTCCATATGCAGAAGAGCGCTCTTAACCTAAATTCAGGGCCTTCTGTTTTCTAATATCATTTGTAGGTCTCTGAAGGCTGAGACCTGCGGTAGGTAACAAGTTCATAGTTTTGTTTTGTTTAACATACCCTAAACCCTCAAAACACTTGAATCACTGTATGATTTGGATTCAGGCTTCACTTATAGATCAGGATTGGATTGTAATAGGCATAGTGTTAAAGGGTTGGAAGAAGAGGTTTATGATCGTCCTCATACACCTACCATTCATTGAAGGAGGAAGGATCTAGCTGGCAGCTCGGTAGATTTCTCAAGGCTTTGTAAGGGGAAAATCGGGTTTTTTCGTTCAAAGTGAAAAAAACTGTGTGAGAGGGTATTGTCGTTGCGTATAAGTTGCTGATGCTTCTCCAAATTTTCAGTCGATGTATCAATATGTAGGCCTACTGTTAGAATTAGGCCTATGATAAGCATTAGATTTGTTTTTAGCCTGGCATATACGGACTTGTTTCTATGCTGACTCTCTGGCCCAAGTGACTGGCTATGATTTACGAACATAGGTAAGAATATTGGACTTACCTCCGGTTATGATTTGGTTGCTGGATTCTGTGTTGTGATCTTGTTACGTGGTATTAGGATGCTAATCTTAACCACAATCGGCCAAAGAGGGTGCCCGGCGCTGAAGAATAACACTAGAACTTTTTCGTCTACGTTAATTAACTTTGCCTTGGAGTCTCTCACTTGGTGGCAAGTTGAGTAAGTTTTTAGTGGATGTCATCATTAGGGGGATATTTCCTTTGGCTCTATGTTTGAAAGTAAGCCTGCACGTACAGTCTTGATGCTGGACATGAGCTTATTATAAAAATAGAGAGATCTATGCTCAAGTGACTGCAAAAATTCTACATGTCCATCCATATTCAAAACAGTATCTTGCGTGTAAAAATTCCAGTCAGTAGCAAGGGCCTGGGCCTACCTAGGCCAAATGTCCAATTTCCAATAGGCAAAAGTGATAAAATATGTGCAGTTTCTACATACGAAAATAGCAAATTCTACCTTAAATATGTTCGTCACAACTATGCTTTCTACACGATCGAAAAATTATCAGATCAGATATAAAAAACATACTTTATGTAATTAAAAACACAGACAATTAACAAGTTCATATGATTGTTTGTTGGCACATTCCAAAATCAGTCAAACACATGCATTCTTTACTATTAGTATGAGGACATAATTTCAAGAAAGGAGGAATGGAAAATATTAAACTCTGTCGTCAAGACTGTAGTGTTTGCGTTAATACTTATGGTGAAGTTTAGGTCATCTAGGCATGGGGCTTAGGTTGTACCGGATACTCTCAACCAAGAAACGGCTATTCTAAGCAAAAATGGTAATTACTTCTTTTGCGACACAGGAGACATCATCTGGTACAAAAGACATTTGCATTTTAGGAATTGACAATGCACTGTCAATGATGCCATTAATAAAACTGTCGATGAAGCTACAGGGGCTGTGATGTTAACATCAACATGAGGGCAAATTCTCTATGTCTCGGCATACAACATAGACTCATTTGTAGTGGACGTGAGCGTTTAACTATGTTAATGCACAAAATGGCAAATGGCAACGGATGGGGTTTCGTTCGGTCACTTTGACGCCTCTGGTTACATTCAAGTAGCGGAAATACACGGGTAAATTTGGTGCGTATCGAGACTTCCAATGGTAAATATTATAATGAGCCACACCAAAATCAGGAAGATCATGTACTAAGTGTAAAATAAGGCAAATACTCACTTACCAGTAAATAAAATAACTCCAACAGTTTTTTTAAAGTTGAATGCACAAACTTAGACATACAACTTTGCGGGGAATTGTGTAGACGGTTGGATGGCCAACGAGTGTGAAAAAAAAATGATTTTTGATTTAGCACACCGAAGTGAGTAAGATTCAACTTTCAGTATAAACAAACGGTTTGCAATGTAAAATTTAAATTGTTGTTGTGGTAAGGGGTCGGTGGGTAGGGGAAGTGGGCGGGCTAAATTCTTCGAACGTTCGGAAACATGTTTTTGTTGTTTTCAGCCACCCAAAGTAGTCAAATCGCGTTCAAGTACGAACAAAAAGTATGTAAATGTCAAAATTCTGTGGTTGGAGGGGGAGGGGGTAAAGGTGAGGGGGAGTGTTAGAGCCATCGGGACCATCTGGGCAACATTTATTTTCGGAATTTGTAGCACACCAAAGTAAGTCAAGATCGCGTCATACGAACATAAAATGTATGTCAAACTTTTGTTGTTGGGGAGGTGGGGGGTTAGAGCCATGGACGTCGGAGGCAACATGGATTTTCGGTTTTAGTACATGAAAGTAGAAGATCGCGTCTCCTAAGTACAAGTGAATGAATGAAAGTGTCATTGTTTTGTTGTTTTTTTTGGGGGGTGGGTGGGAATAATAGGGGGGGTAGATGACTTCGGACGTTGAGCAACATGATTTTGGTTTTTAGCACACAAAAGTTAGCTACGAAACGACGTTCTTATACGAAAGTGAAATGAATAAAAAGTGTCAAACTTTTGATTTTTGTGTGGGGGGGGAGGAATGGGGGGTTAGAGCCATCGGACGTTATGGGCAACAGTGGTTTATGTCAGGTTTCAGCACACCAAGTTAGTAAGGATCACGTTTAAGTTTGCTTTTAACACCCTTTCGATAAAACCACATTGTTGAACCAGGCTAGGCCTATAAGAAATCCTCATGTCAGGAATTACAACATGATCTATGGCAGGGGCTGCTCGTGAAAACGTTCTAATCCTGTTGGGAGGGATGTGACCTATTCGCAATTACTAGCCGCCTAAAAATTATATGGTGAATAAGCTGGTGAAATGGCTAGAAATAGGAAAACGCCAAAGCCGGTTGGTTAGAAGAAGTGAGCGAGGTCATGGTTGAGTACGGTACCCTGGGAACATTTGCATTAAGTTTGATAGTAATTATTAGGTACATAGTTGAAAATGGTGATAGTGAAATTTGCGATTTTTCAAATATCCTTTTTATTGCTTAAAATGTAATATTTCGACGAATACATCATTTAGAGATGGGAAAAAACCACATTTTTAAAACGCAAATTCGCGAAATCTTCGTGTTATAGCGTGAACCTATAGCGAAGTAACCTTCAAGGAGCGGAATGCATCCTCAGTAACTGTGACTTTCCGGAGTACCTCAAGGTTCTGTGTGGGCCCGTGCTTTTTGACATTATTTATGATGATTTAACCCCCCCCCAAAGAGTTTCCTCAGTAAAATAAGCCAATTTGCTGATGACTGACGATCTTAGGAAAATATCTTACGAAAGATGACACTGATGCGACTCCAGACGATTTGGACAATATAAACACTTGCGGTCTGTTGAAAAGGAGGAAGCTGAAACCCTTTAACGAGTGATCATAAGATTCTTTAGATCTAAGAACCATTGCGTTGCAGTACACAAATAAACGGTTGCCAATAATGGAAAAGAAAATGGTGTCAAGTTATGGGTTACACAATAACTAGTGATCTAAAATGGAATAGCATACGGAAATAGTAAGAGCTAAAGCCTCCAGACAATCTATTTATAGCAAGAAACCTTCATCATGCTCGTCAGTATTAAACGGGCTGTTATACTATAGAATTAGTGAGACCTTCATCTCCTTTACGCCTGTCAAGCATGGGGACCAACATCAGATGTTATAACAAAACAATTTGGAGAGTTTGTACAAAGACGAGCAACGCGGCATCTATAGCGCAAGGACAAAATTTCAAAGTGACAGTGCTACTGCAAGCACGTACAGTTTAGACATTCCCATTGCTAGAAAGTTACAGGAAAAATAGTAGAACTGCAATTTTATGGGGAATGTTACACGGACTATTGATTGGACCCATACGCAAGATGGCAAGGTCTGTAGCGAGAAGCAGAACTTGGTAGAGGATTCATCCTCAAAGCCTCCATTTGCAAGAACAACAGCTTACCAAAATGGCTTCTACTACAGGACTTGTAATGAAGGAATGCTATCCTTTGGAGTTACGGGAGATTCGCTCATAGAACTCTTCTTAAAACGCCCTAAGACACATGTTTTTGCATTACAAAGTTAATTCGGCAGTTTGCTTTTACTGATTTCATTTTTATTAGTAATTCATTGAAGTGTAATTTATTTACTTATTTCTATATATTATAGGTGTACTAATGATGGTAATAATTGTTGTTAATCCCTTTTATCATATTTTATGGTTATAAGGTTGGCAGTCACAAAAGGTTGTTTGGAGCTCGCTCTTTCTGCCCATCTCGTGATACATTAAAAACAATGAATGTGTACGGAACAAATAATAAATAAAATAAATAAAATAAATGAAATAACGAACAAAATTGTATAAAAAATGGTCAAAACCGCGAATTAACTCGCGAAATCACCCATTTTAGTACTCAAAATGTGGCGGGATGATGGAGGTGCCGGTCCAGAATTTATGCGAATTTTGGTAGAGGTGCCGGTCCAGACCGAAAAATATTAGCTCGCGGCAGGCACTACATCGTTTAGTAACGTAACGGGCTCAACGGAAATAGACACCCAAAATAACGAGCGCGTATCACGGACTACAACGCAATAGTCCACCAAAACAATGGTGCATCAGCATACAAATATTTTTTTGTCTTGGGAATCAATTACTGAATAGAGTTTTGGGTCACACATGATCGATGTAACTTATGGAATCAATGTCATACCTACTAAAAGGATCCTTTCAAAAAAATGTTTTTCTTTAATTTATTTGTAGATACGTTTTTGGACCATTTAAATGAATCGCAAAAAAAGCGAATTTAGGTTTTTTTTTAAACAAAATTTTGGGTTTTCAATTTTAATATCACCATTTCTGCATTACCTCTAGTAATTATAGCGGTTATAATTACCTAATAGGGTTTTGAGTTTAGTTGCCGTATAAGGGTGCGTCGCGGATGACGGTAAGGCCATAATGCCGACACTCAAGCCTATGATAGGTTAGAGAGAGGCTAGGTAGGGGGAAGAAAGGGAATGTGACCACTTACCGGGTACTCACATGTGGCTCACCCATACTCGCCTAACAAGACTTGGTGTTTTCCTAGTTCTAGTATCATCAAACAAATGCAAATGTTCCGGGTACTCAACACATGACTCACTACTGTCTAAACACCGACTTAGGCGTTTTCATATTCTAGTTGGCTAGGCCGAAATGTGGAAGACCTAGGCTCAAAACCCCCCGTGGGGGAAGATTTTTAATTTCTGGATTGTATTTTTAAAATTACTAAAACATGTTTTGAAATGCATACAATACTATGGAAAACATAGCAGTACAAAATACAGTAGATTGCAACATGTTTACTCAATCCCCAACGGAATCAAGGTCCCAACTTTGAGCTGTTGCAAGATTGATACACATTAGTCAATGCCCATACAAATCAAAGCATGACAAAAATGATTCTATAATAATGACTTCCTCAAAAAAAAAATCAATTGGTGTTAAAATAAAATCTACAAATTTAGTCTAGTTTTTAATTTATTATTTCTTGTAGATTTAAATCGGAACGGATGGTGCTCATTTTGTTAGCAGTTCTCAGTTACCTGGTCACAGGTGTCCGTTATAATTTCACGCTCAAATCTACTGGCTGTCTCGGCCGTACGGGACGGGGGAGACGGGACAGACAAACAGACATTAAACAGACAACTAATAACGACAAAGAACGTTCGACTTGTTTGAAACTTTGTTGTTGCGCTCACAGTCTAAATAAATTGTCTGGATAGGGGATGGGTTAAGTGGGAACATTTGGTAAATAAATGAAAGAGGTAAATGAATTAAGCTTAGAAACAGGATAAAAGATGGAAGAGAAGGGCTGCCATACTCAAAGACTGAGGATAAAACTGTATGTGTCTCACTCCATAGGGCCGGGCAAAGCAGATTCGAACTGACGTGTAGCGTACTTGGGCCAACTTGTTGGCACCCTCTCGCTGGCCAACAACGGTCCGCGACAGAAAACAGAAGATATCTGCGCGGTTGTGTTACCACGATGTTAAAGTACGCCCCCTGGCCCTCCAGATCGTATGTAGTCGTCTCGAGTGAGTATTGGCACACCTGCGTGGTCTTTCTACAGCAGCCAGTGTGCACGGATGATCACACAGGGTGCCTCATGATAGCAATTCATTATCCGCCTGGAACAATACATAAACACTAGTATCAGTATTCATAATTACTATCTCATAATTATTCGTACATTGAATAAAAAATTACAAAGTAGAGCGAACAATAACAAATACTACTTATACCAATCCTCTCATATGTGCAGAAACTTGGGACTATGGGAGATAAAAGCCATATGTAGAGCCAAATACAAGTGGCGGAGATGAGATCCGAGGGACAGTGGGACCAGAATAAGAACTAGTAAAACATTTTAGAAAGATGCTTGGGGTGAGGAAGTTATAGTGGGACAGGAGGGAAGGAACGGCTGAGACAGTTTGGACATATGAAAGGATGGGAAAGAGAAGTGCCAGGAGAATGTTATGATAAAAGGATGAAGGAAGAAGGAAACCGGCGGAGGCCAAGGAGAGAGGAAGGAACGATAAGCACGAGATTCGAGGCAAAAGAGAGCTAGGAAGCACCACAATGGGCATGGTCTAACCATATTATCACTATCCACGGTAAAAACTTACGTAGGCCTAATCTCGGGGCGAAGGAGTCGTTCGCCCGCAGCCAAGCGCACGCCGAATGCTAGAAGTAGAGACTAACCGACCCGATACAACCCGAGTTGGGGGTTTTCGATGTTGACACACGACGTCCCGAAAGACTTACAATCTTGAAACTCGGTATATGACCTGATATGTGGTTCCCGACTAACAACAAAAAAAAAACAGCCCCGATTGATAGCCCGTTCCGTGTTAAAAAAGTGCGTAAAATCGACAAAAATCTTTCGGTGGCTAGTGGGGGGGCGGGGGGGGGGGGGGATTCTGCAGAGAGGAATTAAGAGCCTACAGAGAAAATGGTTAATCTTTAGAACTATGACACTTGGACCACACTTAAGAAGTACCTCAGATCGCATACTTCGCCGAGGTGAGGACAGCAATATTCAACCCCCAATCACCCCTAAAATCATCATAAAATTAAAAAAATTCCATAGCTCTAACCCAAAATGAATTTTTAATCAGATTCGTTATCAACAATTATGTTCTAATGTGTTTTAACCCCATCGGCATATCCATAAATAACCACATTTGTCAACCCCCACCCTAATAGTTTATACTTATTTTTTACCTTGATTCCAGCCTATCTCACCAGGAAGGAACCAAATGAGTTTTCAGCATGAAATTTGGCATGATGGTACATAATAATATGAAACAATAATAATCCGCAGGAGGCAAGCGAATTTCACCCCACTGTTCCCACCACCCTTAACTTGGAAAAAACTCTTTAGGTCTTATTTAATAAATTTTAACATTTAGCAATTGATGATTAAAACTAGCGTCAATGTGTTATATCCGGTCAACAAATCATTCACACAAAACACCCAAGACGACATTAACCAATAGGGAAATTTAATAAAAAACATTGTCTATAGTGCCAAACACCAGAGTAAACAAAAAACAAAAGATTGTAGCTTTTGTTCTAGGACAATCTGTTTTAAAAGGCACTGTATCCACCTTTACACGATATTTCAAGCCTTGCCTGATATGAAAAAACAACAAAAGATTTGCTATCCCCCAAAATACAAAAATTAAACAAAAAAAAAACGCAGCCAAGCCTCTCCCTTTATAAATCTTCGGCTGTGAATGCTGTAAAATATAGAAGTGATCCAAGAATTTCATTCTTTTCCCTAAAGTTTCGCATCTGAAAAAGCAAGTAAGATTCTCAATTTTCCTCTTGACGAGCGCCAAGCCAAACCATTCTCGTGGTAAAAAAAAGTCAAAAATTTTAAAGCTCAAAATCATAAAAAATATTCGTGCTATTGATTTTGCGTACGAGGGACTCTAAAAAGTCAATGGCCAAGTAAAAAAAAGGTATATTTTTTTTTGTGATTTGAGTTTAAAATTTTACATTTTTACCACGAAAATGGTTGGATTGGCGCTCGTCAAGAGAACGAAATGATATTACTGTTCTTTTCAATGCCGAAACTAGGGAGAAAGAATGAAATGGCTTGGATCAAACTTCTATATCTCACAGCCATTCACAGCCGAAACTTTAGAAGAAGAGCTTGCACGCAGTTTTACAAATTTTGATTTGGGGGGTACATACTAGTACAAAACTAAATGCACTTACGTGTAATGTGTGTACTGAAGTGTAAAGAATGCCAAAAAGGCTGGATCAAGGTGATTAAAGAGATGCCGGTACCAACAACTTACCGGATAGTAGAGAGGTAGGGCCGCCATAGATACAATATTATAATACAATACAATAGTAGCATATTATATATAATACTCTCGGCACTCGTCGAGTAAGCAAGCCCAGTTGGTCCGAAACAGTTTTACGTTTTTTTTTATGTATATTTGTATTGTTATGTTTCTATATTATTCATCTATATACGAGATTCACTGCATTCACCAACAAGAAAAGGTTAGGTTCACTGTCCACACATCCATTTTAACATTTATTTATCATATTTCTTTTTTAACTAGGAATGAAAGTTTAAGATGGTCTAGGACTAAGAATAAGGTTATGGTGCAGAGAGAGGATTCAAGACGAGAATTTGAAGCGGCAGAGGAGAGGAAAAGAAAATAGGAAGGCCCAAGAGAGAAATGGGCGAAGATTAATTCAAGAAGTCGTTGGAAACGGGATGGGGTGTGGGCGCATAGGCAAGAGTAAAACTGTGGGAGGACAGAGAGAGTGAAGTAAATTGGTGGTAGAGGAAGGAGTTAGGTGATGAGGAAGAAACACCAGTCTGGCAGCTTAGTATCATACAGTTTCATGGCCCTAGATCAAATCATCCATCGCTGCTCCCGCTTCTGGCAGGGTCAGCTGGTTTACAATGCCTGGATAATGGTGGGAAAACCACTCTCAACCCAACATAGTTGGAACTGAGTTATGATGATAACATTATGCCAAACCGCCTAATTATTATTGTTATTTGACATCCAATTATGGATGATTACTACCCCAGTTCTAACTTCTTCTTTTAGCTTCTTCTTCTAACTTCTAACAAAGCAAAGTCGTGCTACCAGTACCATTTCTAAGCTTCACTGTAGTTCACTTCAATACTGAAGCTAAGGAAGCAAATTATTAATACATAAAGGGTAAGTAATGCAAATTAGTATTATGCAAGTATGTATTAAAAGGACAAAAAACAATAAGAAAACAAAAAAAAACTAGGAGTGGAAAGTTTACGAATAAAATGGAAAAGAAGATCAGGGTATGGACATGTAAGAAGAATGAAGCAAGACAGAATCCCAAAACGAGAATTTGAACGTACATGTGGGGGAGTGCGAAGAGTTGACCGGCCAAGACATAGATGGCGGGACCAAATAAAATGGAACATTGAAGAAAGAGGAAAATCATGGGAAAGAATTAATGAAGAAAGACTCTGGGAGGATAGAAAGAAATGGAGAGAACTGGTAGAAATGCCTGTCATAGAAGACATCGAAGTAGATGAGGAGGTGTTGAGCCTGGCTAGCAAACACTGAAAGTCCACAGCCCGAGAAATTGGTGATACGTCACCCCCGACCTGACTTATGTTGGAACCGGGTGTTTGATTATTATTAATTAATTGTGTCAAAAAAATATTAAAGTGAAGATAAATTTGTAATTTTTTGGTATCAAATGAAAGTATTTGTCACCAACAAGCACCAACAACCAACAAGCACCGGAGCTATTTTTCTTTGGGTGAAGCAAAATTGAAGTTTTCGTTTGGCACATGCAACATCCCCCCGCGTGATGATATAGTGCTAGATACCACTATATATAGCGAATGTTGACGCTTAATACTCAAAACTCAGCTGGAGCCAGTGATTTTCAAAATTTTTTATTACAAAATCTGTAAGATTGATATAAACAAGTCAAATGATGCATTTTGCTACGTCACAAAACATGTTTCTGTAACTTTTCAATTTAAGAAAAATTGTTAATTTGTGTAAAATATATTGTAATTACTATTATTGAAAATTGAAAAATGAAACAATAATTATAGTAACCAGTTCTTTTGTGAACACTGTGATATCATTGGTTAGAAGAAATTTTACTTTAAAGTTGATCTTTTGGTTCAAAAACTAAAAATCACAAAATCAACATATTTAACTATAACATGTATATATTTCAATATATATTTTCAATGTATTTTTTTCTTAATGTTGGTAAAAAATTCTTTCAATTGATCCCAAAACACTACAAATTTGTCTTCACTTTAAAAATTTAGGACTAAATTAACTAATTAATGTTAATTAATCAATTAATAGTTAAATACTTAACATTTAGCTTGGAGCCAGTTATTTTCGAATTTCTCATTACAAAAGCTTTAAGATTGCTAAATTTTTAAGTTGGTATCATATTTTGTACCATATTTTAGACATATTTACACCATATTGTTATTTGTGTTAAATATATTGTAATTACTGTTATTGAAAATTGAAAAATGATATATTAATTATAGTTACCAGCTCTTTTGTGAACACTGTGATATCATTGGTTAGGAGAAATTTTACTTTAACGTTGATCTTTTGGTTCAAAAACTAAAAAATCAGAGAAATCAACATTTTTAACTATAACTTATGTATATTTCAATATATTTTTTCAATGTATTTTTTTCTTTTTAAAGGTGAAAAATGCTCTTAATTAATACCAAACATGACTAATTTATTGCCACTTTGAAACTCGTGTCACATAATTAACCAATTAATATTAATTAATTAATTATTAGTAAAATGGTAAGACCCCATCGTGGAGCCAGTTATTTTCAAATTTCTCATTACAAATTCTACATAATTGCAAATTTTTATGCTGGTATCACATTTTGCACTATAGTTAGTAATCTTTACTCCACTATATATTTTTGGTCCTGACTCGAAGTTTTTTGGAAATTTAATACAATTTATATTTCAGGGATATCCAAGTACAGTATTTGCAATCTATAGGCGCAACTTACAATGGCAACAGGTTGAATCTCGAGAGCGACCAGAGTGTCCATCACCTGGTCCTCCAGTTCCGGACTCAGCTGAACGACGTAGGGTTTCATCAAGTCAGCATCCTTGTTCTTCTTGAGCGTTCCACTGAATGCCTCGATAACACCCAAGTGGAACAGCTGACGGACAAGCGAGAGAGCACAACTCTTGGAAGCTGTCTGCTTGTTAGAGCCAGTCTCACGCCCCGACACATCTATGAAACAAATCAGAAACAGTCTTTAGCCCAGAGCAACATAAAAAGAACGCTTGAGGAGGAGACGTTCCAGAGTTTTCTTGCAATGAAACACAAAATTGGAAGGGTTGTTTGATACCATGTGAACTACTGATTTGATTTCAAAAGTTTGTCCAGTAAATTACATGGCCTATACTCACTGACCATTAAAAAAGTTTATCGATTGTAAAAAAAATCAAATAAAAGATTTTTTATCCATGGAAATTGGGTAGGCCTACCTTGTTTTTACTATTGCCATTGGGCCTGATCTAACCCAAAATTTTGGGTATCTGTACATCCCTAATAGGGGGAAGTGGGAAAAGTCATCACAGGCTCCACAAAAATAGATCACCAGAATAACCAATAACCATGCACATCAACTATCATGGACTCCGAGGAAATAGTCCACCAAAATAACGGCATATATATACAAATATTTGTTTTTACTTGGGAATCAATTGTTAGGTCACATGATCGATTCTCACTTATTTGCCCTTTTTTTAATTACCAAAATTTTTCACAATTGTGATATTGCAAAAATATCAAATTTGGGTTTTAAAACAAAATTTGGGTTATTACTTATATTACGATTTCTCACTACCGGTACCTCTAACTATAACACAATAAATATAAACACGTACGGTACTAAGCAACTAAATCTATTTGGTAATAATAATGAATAACATAAGTACATAACCGACTTGAGCAAAACCTTAATCCCACTTTTTCTAAGAAATAATGTTTACATTCTCCACAATGACTAGCATCTAGAACAGAGCAGCTATGGCAAAAACAGACTATCCACATCAACTTGAATAATGCATGTCATTGTTTGTTACTAGGAAGCTTCGCAAACGCTTTTTCAGGCGCGTTGTTGGATGAGCGTTATTGTTTAAGGGGTTGTTTCACTGAAAATGAATGAAAACCAGCAATTTTGCATTATTATTGTTTTAATTGTTTTTTAAGTTACTTTTTTTATTTATTGACTACATAAATTTATTTTATGCTGTAAAATAAATAAACTGAACCTTTAGGCTATGTTACACTCAAATCAACCAAAAAAAAAAAAAAAAAAACTTTAAATGCTATTATCTAAAAACTTTTTTTCTAGCACATTTGCAACTTTTCCTACTTCTTCTACAGTTTTTAAGAAAAAAAGATATTTTTAATATGCTCAAAAGTCTTATTCTAAAAAATTCACCAGACACTTTTTTGATGAGATTTATACTTTTTTAATTAAAATATGTGAAATATAGATTTGATAAAAAAAAACATACATTTTCCAACAATGCAAAGGAAAAAAATCATATTTATCAAACAAAACGAAAATTATTAAATCCGTCTGGTAAATGTTAAGATGTATTGTTTTTTAATCTAAAACACCTTTCCCTTTTAAAAAAAAAAATGAAAATTGTAAAAACCTTAGCATTATTGCAGCATCATAGCAAAATCGTAAAATTGCAATTATTATGAGAAATAATTGTTTCATTGCGCTCAAATTTCACACGAATAAATAAATTCATAAAATTAAGGAAATGTATAGAGGTAATGAAAAATGGTGATAACGAAATTCGCGATTTTTTTTAAAAATATCCATTTTTTTGACTAAAATGTAATATTGTCGATGAATTACATCATTTAGAGATGGAAAAAACACATTTTGAAAACGCGAATTTCGCGAAATCTTGTGTATATCGCGAAATAACGAACGAAATTGTATAAAACTGGTAAAACCGCGAATTAACTCGCGAAATTAGGCATTTTAGAGCTCAAAATGTGGGGGATGGTGGAGGTGCCGGTCCAGACCGAAAATTACGCGCGCAGCAGGCGGTACATCGTTTCGTGACGTCACGGGCTCCACGGAAATAGACCGCCAAAATAACGACGCGATTCACGGACTCCGCGGCAATAGTCCACCAAAATAATGGTGCATACAAATAATTATTTTTGCTTGGGAATCGATTCTAAATAGATTTGTTGGTCACAATGATAGATTCTAACTTATTGGAATTTGTCATCCCTACTTAAAAGGCTTAAAGGGATTTTTTTTTGTTTTCATTTCATTTCTTTTTTTTTAGTATAGGCCTATGTTTTTGACCATTTAAATGAAATCGTGAAAAACGCAAAATTTGGGTTTTATAAAACAAAATTTGGATTTTTTTATCACCATTTCTCATTACCTCTAGTTATGTGAAAAAATCATTACAATCGGATAAAGCATGTAGGCTAGGTGTTAAGGGTTTGAAGAATGTTTTAAAAAATTTAAAAATCGTAAATTTGCAATTTTCATAGAATTTTTTTTTTCGATCTTGCGCTCAAATTTCACAAGAATATATTAATTCGTAAAATTAAGGTACTGTAAAAAAATCATTACAATCGGATAAAAGCATGTAGGTGTTATAAGTCGAAGAATTTTTTTAAAAATCGAAAAATATCGTAAAATTATAATTTTTCGATCGATTTTTCGAACCGTGCAGTTCTAAGTTCAGAGATTTCGAAGGCCTCCACAAAATTTCATCGCAATTGAAGTGTCGGTTTAGCCAGAATCGTGTTAACAAACGGACAAAAATACAAAAAAAAGAAAAGAAAGAAAGAAAGAAAGAATAAAAAACATTCCGTTTTTTTTTCTCCAGTGTAGTGAAATGGAATCTTCGCTTCGCTCGCTACGCTCATCCAATTACATATTATTATTTTGCAAATTGAGCAATTTTAATTTAATTTTAATGGCTTTAATATTGTTTTCCATGGGTTGCATATACCTCATTTCTTAGATTAGGCCTAAAACTAAAGTAGTTATTATTATCTCTTAAGGCTATGTACTCAAATAATAATAACTTTAGGACTTCGGAGGCCGTGAATTGTGGCATCAAATCGTCAAACGTGAAACCCGGGCGGAGTATAAGGAATTATAAATTGCTTGTTCTTATGGAAGGGAAAGATACTCGAAATTTAAAAGGGGAAACCGTGGGAAAAACACCCAAGCGAAGTTTAATGAAGCCTATATATAAAACATAGTTAATTCGCGGGACTTTCACGGATTAATATGCAACATTTGAGGGTAGCCCGTGTGGTTTTTTATTATAGTTCCAACTATTACTAAAAATAATTAAAAACTCCCAAAACAATGTCTGCATATTAGTATATATATTTGTTTTTATATTGCATAATTTTATTAAATTATCATAATAAAAATTAAATGTACCCTTTTCGATGGAAAGCTGCTTTAAAAGAAGTTTTTCAGCAACAAAATCCTAAAAATACAGTAAAAATTATATCTAAAATTTCAAGTACGTGTAGGATAGGGTCCCCCCCAAAAAAAAACTTTTTTAAAAAATGAAAGTCTACCATTCAAAAAGTTTTAAACCCCCAAAATTAAAAAATTGTAAAATTTAAGCTTTTTGGGGTTGAAGTTTAGGGGTCCCCCAAGGGTTTCCAAAGTGGCTTTTTTTGGGCCCAAAAAAAGCTAAAAAACCATACAAAATTTGACAGGGTGATATTAATCTCCCTGATATTTCATATTTTGGGAGAGGTTTTGAAAGGTACTTTTAAAATACTCCAAATTAATATTTATGATTTTGGCTTAGAATTTAATATTATAAAAATTGGGAGGAAAACCAAAATTTATAGATTTTTGCTACTTCGGACTTTACGACAGTATCTAAGTTTTTTGTCATATCAGGTAAATGTAAAATTAGTTCTCACAATAGCATGTGGAAAAATTTTTTTTTCGTTGCGTTCAAATACTTAAAAAAATTGCTTCTTTTGTGTTTTTGGTTGTTGCTTTAAAGTCTTGATAGCGAAACCCCCCCTCGGCACAGTCTTTGATGGGGCCCCATAGTGGGCAAGGATTGCGGGCACCCCTTAAAGGACTGCGTTTTGCCAGGCTTAAACGGGAATGTAAAGGAAAATCGTCGTTTAGAAACTCTTAAGTACGCCCCTTGGGTTAACATCGAGAGCGTTCAGTTAAGAACAACTTTACCGTGTCTTGATCCCACTATAAGTGGGACTTGCGTTCTATAGGTTCGCGTATTGCGTTTTTAGCGTAGAATTTTTTTTCTTGTGGGCCCCTACTTTTTAAAAAAATAACTTTTTTCTGGTCAGTTGATGGTCCCAAGACAAGATGAATCATTGCCATAAACTTCAAAAATAATGTCGACAAGCAACCAAAGAAAATCTCCCCAATTTTCATTTTCTATAGCGTACAAGCTCCTTTGAATTGCCAGATTTGAAGCAGTTGTGAAAAAACAAATACACATGAAAAATCACAGTCCATGACTGAATGTGTTCAAAAAAACAATGCACGCATTTTTGATGTCCCAGAAAAAAAACCCAGATGCTGCTTTGAAACCCCAAAAATTTTTGTTGAGCCGCCCACAAGTGAGGAAACAAAAACCCGGTAACCATTCAACAGCCCAGTCTAACCGGTGACACCGGAAAAGCTACCATCCCAGTGTAAAACACTTTAGTAGCAAAAGATTCCATCTTAATTTTTGCTCTGCTTTTCCGGCGATGAAGTTGACGCTGTTGGTGAACTGTATTTTTAGATAGCACTGTGGTGGAAGTTAAAAATCCTACTGTTTTAAAAAAGAATCCATGTCAGGGTAGACTTCCAAATGCTGATGTTTATGGGTTTCCAATACAGCAAAAACTTTGGGGGAAAAGACACATTTACGGCGTTTTGCGACTACTTCGTGTGCCTAGGCCCAGGGTTCGGTGGAAGTAATCGCAGATACACGCCCCTTTCCCGAATTTTTTTCTTTGGGACTCATTGGGAGCAGAATTTGCTGAAGTGACATTACTGGAGACTTTTTTCACAGCTGCTGTATGCATGCGTTTAGCTACCTGCTTTCTACGATTGGCAGATCGTTTTTCTTAGGTGCGAGGTTTTACAACAGGCCCCAATGGATCCCGTGCTGGGAAACTTGTTGTAGCTTTAGTAACTGTCGGTCTTTTCATTTTAAAGCTAGTGATCAGCTTGGGATGACTGAGTGTCCATTTTTTACTGTACTCTGACTGATGTGGTTTGGGCCATTTTTTTTACTCTTACTATATGTTTATTAAAGAACTTGGTGTAGAGATTTTGATCACTTGACTATTTAGTTTTTTTCTTGGGAAAGTGACTCAAACCCGTATGGTACGCTTGATTATGTACTCTTAAGTGACTTTTTGCCAGTGTAAGTTTCTGTACCCCCGGGGGTAAAAAACAAGTTCCCCCAAACACTTCTCGACCAAAAAAAAACCATGGCCTAATAAAATAAAAATAAAAATTTTTTAAGCCCATGGTGTACAAAATTAGGTCATCATAATATAACGGGTAAATTTAAAGGAATCCCCACTACTCCGACTCGTTTGTTTTGTGCAACTGATTACCGAAATCACGCTTTTTTGAGTAACGAATCAATGTGGGGTTTTGTCACATTTTTGCGTCTCCGGACTGAAAATGGTTTATTTTGAATGATTTACCACATGGTAGGCCACAGTGCAAAAACTAAGGGTAGGTACTTGATGCATTACTTGCATGGGCCACTAACCAAAAAATAAAAAATTCCCCCCAAACAGCTAAAAATACAAAAACCGGAAAAGCTGTTTTCCCGGCAATATGAGAATTTGGGGGCCCCCGGGGGGACCTCTAAAAATTATCCGAAAGGGTAAATTTTTATGGCAAATAAAAAATCTAAAGGAAAACTTTTTGGGGGGGGAGACTTACTTTTTTAATTTTTTTTAATTTTTTTGTGGGATTTTGGGACACCCTAGTGTAGGATCTACGCAAATATAAATAAGTGCTGTAAAAAAGGTATGCATTCAGTTTAATAAATTCTTAAACTGGATCCAGCCATCCGCGGTGGCACATACGATTATGGAGCTGGCCCGAAGCATATGCTCTACGAGGACGTGGGTTCGAATAATGCGCAAGGCAGGGTATTTTGGAATCGTACTTAATCGTCATCTATCACCACTCATCGTCTTGAATAGACTTATTGCATTACTATGAGACGTTAAGCAACAAAAATATTCATCTTAAAGGGGCTAAAAACCCAAAAATTATTTTTTACCAAGTGATCTATAGCACAATACTACACTTAAATGACCGTTTTAAAAAAATTTATCTTGTTACTGTGCTTTAACACGAATTTTTTAATTTTTTTGATCCAGAAATTGGCGAAAATTGGTGTTTTGGAAAATTTCCTAAATCGGCTTTAACCTGCTTCTTTTTTGGTCCACATAGATACTAGAGCATAGTACCATCTAAAATGCCCATTTTTTACATCATGTCTTGAAACTGTGCCCAAATATACCTCAAACACGCAAAAATATGCATTCCAAAATCACACCCCATCTTGGTAATCAGCATATTTTGACCGAACTACTTGCCAAATTACAAAACAAAATATAGAGAATTTACAGAAAAGGCTGTCGAGTACGTCAATAATGGCCAATTTTTTTGGATCAAAATCCTCCAAGGTCACGGGCATAAAGATCGTCCCGATGTTATTTCTTATGGGAGATTTTTGCCGATGGGACCTAGTTCGTAAAATGTCATGTTTGACAATTTTTTGGGAGGTCATGGGCCCCAATAATTTTTCTGTTAATTGCTAAATTCATTAATCATTACTAGTTAGCCTGAATGAAATATATTTTTTGAGTTTAGCGGTTAAATACCCCTTTAAACTGGATCCAAGATTGTTCACTTGATATATTGTCTCAGTCTATTATTAAAACTAGGCCAACCAGTCACTGGTAATCAGAGCAAGATAGAACAATAGTAAAACATACAGATTGAGTTAACGTATTACACAAATCCTTTATTCATTCTAATATCTAATTGAATAAGGGTGTTGGTAGCAAATATTACTACTAAAAGTAGTATTCAAATTCAAACCTAGAGGACAACAAGTGATATCATCATCATTATCCATTTGCCGTTTCCTGCTTCTGGCAGGGTCAGCTTGGGTTTCGCAACCAAATTCTTCCACTTATTTCTATCCTCCCACAATCGTGTCTCTGCTACATGCTCCCAGCTCTCTCCTCTACTATGTAGGTCTCTTGCTATGGTGTCCCCCGTCTTCCTCTTCCTTCGATCCTTTTCTCATACATTCTCTTGGGCATCCTCTCTTTCGTCATTCGTTTCATATGCCCAAACCATCTCAGCCATGTCCTTCCCATCCTGTCACCTAACCTCTCCACCCCAAGCATCTCTCTTAAAGGATTTAGGTAGCTGCTCGAGACGAGGTGCACATATATTTATTTACAATTAACAATTAACACAAATGTCGAACGTTTCGGCCAACCGTTTGGTCAACGACCGTTTGAAAAAGAACTGAGTTAAATTGAGTTTTCAAACGGTCGGAGACCAACCGCGTAGCCGAAAAACGTTCGACATTTGTGTTAATTGTAATTGTAAATAAATATATGTGCACCTCGTCTCGAGCAGCTACCTACATCCTTTCTTTAAGTTTAAGGTATCTGTTTGTCTCCTCTCGCCTTTCCCCAACCACAAACACTAACCTAGCCGATAGACTCTATCTAAACCAACAACCAAGCATCTCTCTGGTATTTGTATTTCTAATTCTATCTCTTCTTGTCTTGCCCACTGTGCTCCTCAGGAATCTCATCTCCGCCATCTATATTTGGCTTTCTTCTTTGTCACCCAAAGTCCAGGTTTCTACCGCATATGTGAGGATCAGTATGAAGTAGGTCTTGTATAGTAGTGTCATCTTGCACTGTATGGGTATTTCCCTATCCCACACCAGGCCTTTTACGCACTGCTAGAAGTTACTGGCCTTTTGAATTCGTTGGTAATTTCCTTTTTTATCTTCCCGCTTGCCATTATTTCACTTCTTAGGTAGCCAAAACTCCCCACCACCTCCAGGGTTTCTTCTCCAATCTTGATCACAGCATGATAGTTCCTTACATCTCCTTCTCCTGGCATGGTCACAACCTTACTCTGATCACGCTTATCTTCATGCCGGCCTCTTCAATGTGCTACTTCCAGAGGTCCCTGTACCTCTGGAGTACCTCCTCATACTCCGACCATGCCACGAAATCATCGGCAAACAGCATAACCTCTACCTCCTCCGTTTCCTCCATCTTTACTTTTTGTGGATGACATCCATCATTTTATAAATAGCAGTGGTGACTGCACACTTCCCTGCCTCAGCCCTTGTGTTATTTGGAACCACCCTGACAGCCCAAACTGTGTTTTTAGTTTTTACACAGCACGAAATCATCGGCAAACAGCATAACCTCTACCTCCTCCGTTTCCTCCATATTTACCTTGTTGTGGATGACATCTATCACTATTATAAATAGCAGTGGTGACTGCACACTTCCCTGCCTCAGCCCTTGTGTTATTTGGAACCACCCAGACAGCCCAAACTGTGTTTTTAGTTTTTACACAGCTTTCACATACTATGTACATAATTCTAACACTGTTTATCAGTCCTTTATTCACTTCTTTTCTTTCGAAGCTTTCCCACACTACATTCCTTGGCACACTATCATACGCCTTTTCGATGTCTAGGAAGAACATACTCATTTTTCTACCCAGCTCCCAACTTTTTTTCCATAGCTTGTCAAAGTATGAATATCAGATCTTCTCCATCTGAACCCATTTTGTTCTTCATTCAGCATATGGTCCACCTCTACTCTCATCCTTCTGCCTATAATCCCTTCATATATCTTTGATATATGCCGGCATAGTAGAGTAAAAGGATATACAACTTCTAAATAAATGATTTTTTACTTAATATGTTTTGAAATCCCCCTGATCCCTTCGATCTTAATATTAAAAATTATTTTCGTAACTTTCCCTTACAAAGCAATGGGTACATATATAATATACTGTAACTACATTTTAAATTCAGTAGTTAGATAAATTCAGATGTACAATGCAACACCAATTCAGAGATTAAAATGTACCCGTCCTGATGGTCTAGTGGTTAAGACGCTCGCCTGGAATGCGGGAGGCTCGTGGTTCGAATCCCGGTAGGGGCGGACTTTTTTAATTTCTGAATTGTAGTAAATGATAACAATTGCACCTACGGGAGGGTTTCCCGACCAACCAAATCGAGAAATATTAACTATGGAGTGATATATTTTCGTCAGTCTTTAGGCCCCTACTCGTTAGTGAACTATGTAGCTTCTTTAAACTTCCTTTTATCTCGATTGCTTTCATGACATAAAGCAGAAGTGTTGTCCCAATTGATGAAATGGTGGTTTTCATAAACGTGTTCCGCAGATTTTGAAGTGTGTACTTTGCGCTGGGTAACATTGTTCTTGTGTTCTTTAACACAAACTGCCAAAGGTCTTTTTGATTCACTAAGTATAAAGAACCACATGGCACATGGCATGGAATAGAATATATGAAAGCAATCGAGATAAAAGGAAGTTTAAAGAAACATGCTTAATGGCATGTAATCCTAATATCATGAGTACTCCTAGTGCACATTGTCCACCTATATGGAATATTTTTTATCCTAGTGCATCTAGATCCAATTCAATGTAGTAATGTATTTTTGATGTCAATAATCTACTTCTTGTAATTTTGTCATCTTCACCAATTTTTGTGATTTAGTGCTACTGTATATTTTATTTGTCATGTTTTTATTTTATTTTCATCAATTGTGTTGGCAGATATGTTAAATGCAGGGGTCGAAATTAACGCTCGCTCGAGGCTAGTGAAACTTTGATCGGGCTAGTAAAAATCTCATTTCACTAGCCCAACAGGCGAGTAATTTTTCCAGAGTTCCCAATTGCCGTTCAAAAAATCTTAATATTTTGCACCGATAACCTAACGAGTTTCCAGTAGTTGTGCGCTACCTATTAGTATGGAAAATCGTTCTTAATATGCAAACAAAATAAAAATCTCTTAATTTAGGCTTATCTTATTAATATTATGGTGAATTATTTTGGTCACTCCCTAGAACCCACACCCACTTGTCAAACCCGGCAAATATTGTGACTTGAAACATCCACTTATGATCGCTTTACATTTATATAACCTACATATTTGATTGCGGGCTAGTAAAAATACTCTCGGGCTAGAGGATTACTGTTGCCATTAGCCCAAAGGGCTAGTGGCAAAAAAAGTTAATTTCGACCCCTGGTTATATGGTTATTTTGTTATTGCTCTTCTTTTATATGGGTTGTTGTTAATTTTCCTATGTCAACCTTCAGTTTGGAAAAGACTTTTAAACAAGTCAAAATATCACCATTGATAAAGAGCAGTGTTATGTCCAATAAACACTTATTTAAAGAATAATACCTGTTCTACAAGTTTCTTTTATTTAAATCATTGGCAAACAACATTACCTCCACATCTTCCATTGCCTCCATCTTACCCTTGTTGTGGATTCACCATCGTACAGTTTATGAATAACAGTGGGAAAACACTTCCGCCAACCCCCTTTTGTTATTTGGAACCACCCTGACAACCCAAAATTGGTTTTCATACTTCATACATACTTTTAAGTTTTAACCCTGTCTATCAGTCCATTAACCATTCCTTTTCATTCCAGTCTCTCCCATACCACTTTCCTTGGCACACTATCATACGCTTAACGCATTGGGTCATTCCATATCAAGTGATCATGTTGATGATCACCATTTAATCATGATGATCATCATTTAAAAAGTTTCCTACATATTTTGGAGGGAAAAAATGGGTCATACGTCACCAGCCAATCACCAACCAATCAACCAATCACGTAAAAAAATTATCAATTTATCGTTTTTGGGAGATATTTTGGGTGGAAGAATTTTGACATTAGTTTGTTGTAATACTAATATAAGTTTAATTTTTGATTTACATTGGTAATATCAAAACGTAAGTTTTAAAACCGATTTAATTGATAATAAGTAAAAAACCCCCCCCTGTTTTTTATAAAACTTGGAAAAGGACATCAGTCGGCTAAGGCGCCTACCTGGAATGTGGAAGACCGGGGGTTTGAAAACCCCCATCAGGATGGATTAACTTCTGAATTTCAAGGGGACCAATAAAAATTAATGTTTTTTGTGGGCCAAATTTTTATATGGAACCAAAGATTTTGGGTAAAAGGAGGGAAAATTTTGCCGTTTAAGGAAAAAAAAAAAATATGGACTATACAAAACTACCAAAAACATATGATAGGTGTTTTGGGGAAGAACGAGGAAAAATTTTGGAAAAAGGGTATAGAGCTAAGCATACCCAGGATTAAAAAAAAAAAGAGTACAACGAAAATCGAGGAATACGGACAAAAAAAGAAGCGAAATAGTTTCCATACAAGTCGGAAAAGCAGAAAGAGTTGGGGTGGAAACCCCAAAAAAAAATTTATGGGGCAAATGCGGGAATTATTGAAACAACAAAAAAAAAGTTTAAGGGGACAAAAACCAGAGTGGCCTGACCACATGGCAGGAGTAAGTGCAAACCACATATCAAAAATATTTGTGAAGAAAAAATATAACGTTCTTAGACATGTAAACTTGGAGGGAAAAGTGAAAACTGGAAAAGGAAGCACAAATGGGGGCACAAAACAAGGTGTACATAACCAAAAAATGGAAAGGGAAAGGACAAGCCCAAAACCCAGAAGACCTACAAAAACCAAGTCAAAACACACAAAAATAAAAAAGATTTTCATATCCGGGAAAAAGGATTTTCACAAAAGGTGGGTGTGGGATCAAGAAGAAAAAAAAGAAAACAACCCTGATGACAAAGACAAAGAAGCAAGGGTACAATAAATACAGAACAAATAGATATAATAACAACAAAATAGGCATACAATGATTAAAATGGGAAACCCCAAAAATATTCTTACTTTTAAAGGGAAAATTGAAGAATTAGTAGATTAATGAGTCAAAAAAAATTGGAGATATTGGGGACTGTGCGAGACAAAGGAAGGGAGTAGGAACCAAAGAATGAGAGAAGGATACAAATTTTATGGTCGGGCACAAATGAAGAAAAAATAGTGGGATTTATCATCAGCCAAAGTGGAAAAAAAACATTGCCCATTGACAATAAGAGTGACAGAATTTTGAAAATTAAAAATATTTATAAACTGGGGGGAAGAAGTGCGAGGTAAACCCTGAAGGGGAATGACAGGCCTGGCAAGCCGGTGTTAACAACTCATAAAATGCCTAGAAAATTGGGGGCTATACCCACCCCCGACTAATTTTAAGTTGGAAACAGGAGTCAGATATAATTTATTTTATAATATAAATAAATAAAGTAGCTTTAGAGATCATACAATGCTATGCACCACAATTTGGGTTTAGCGATGGCCGAAAAGAGGCAGGGGTTGAAAAATTGGAAGAAGAAATCACAGAGAAAAAAAGTAATAATTAGGGGAATCTTAACCCCAAAGTAGGGAGAGAAGAACGGATATGAAGAGGACTAGGGGTCCATGGGTATGGGCCAAGGAAAAAAGGAAAGGGAAAAAATCTATTGATTGGTGCCGGGAAATGGACTTCGAATCGGAAATAGCTGGGTTCATGAAGAAAAAGGAAAACAAATAACCGGAAAACGCCGGGAGGCTCATCGAGTCATTTTATTGTTTATATTTTTAAAAGTAGCAACAGGGCCCAAAAGATATCACTGATGTAAAAGTAATTCCCCAGGTGTCTCTAGATGGGACCACAGACATTTGTAAGCCTTATAAAGGTGAACAAAAAAGCCAAAATAAAGGACTATATCCCGGGAGGAAGATTCCAAAAATCAAGACAGGAAAAAACTACAGGGGGAGAGACAGCGCCCTTTAGAAGAAGATAGGGGAAAAAAGTATCCAACACATGTTTTGTTATCAGTAGATGAGGAGTGGAAATTACTTAAGTCGTATTTATTAGTAGTGCTGAAAAATATGCGGAAGGGAGGTGGATAAAAAAGGGAAAAAAGGAAACTGGTGGGGGAATGGAAGAGTGAAAAAAGCGTTAAACGAAAAAAATGTACCCCGAAAGGAAAAGGAAAAAAAACGGGACTAAAGAAAATGAAAAAAAAGTACAAAAAGTTAAATATGAACCCTAAAAAAATAGTAATGGAAGAAAAGAAAAATAAAAGGGAAAATATTTGCAGAAAAATTTAGAGAAGGACTTTGATAAAATAAGAAATTGTTGTAGGACTAAGGAGAAGCAAAAAAAAACAGAAAAACAAAGATCCCCGACCAAAAACAATGAATCTTTATTACTGACCCCGAAAAAAGGAAAAACATGTGGGAAAAAATATTTAAAAACCCACTTAAAGCCTAGGTTAACTGATACTAACCCTAACCAAATCAGGAAGGGGGGCCTAACAATAGAAATCTTTCAGAAAAACCCCAAAGAGGAAGAAATAGAAGAAAGAATAGGAAATGAAAAAATCAAGACGGGGAAATAGTTTAAGCAGTAAAAGCCATGAAAAAAGGTAAGCTTTGGGGAGGATGAAATAGTTGGGAGAGTCAAGGCTGCAGGGGATGAGGCTAGATTGGATGTGGAGGTGAAGTGCAGCTTTTGGGAAAAAAAAGAAGGGACCCGAGATGGGGAAAGGAATTATAGTGCCAAATTTAAAAAAGGGGCAGGAAAAAGGTAAAAATTATAGAGGAATAACGCTGAGAGCCAGGTGCAAAGATATACGAGAAAATACTAGATCGAAGATAAGAAACAATAGGCCAAATTTGAGAGGGAACAAAATTGGGTTTTGAGCGGCCCCTCAACCATAGATCTCATATTTGCGTCAGACAAATAAGGAAAAAAGTGGGAAAAGGGAGAAGAAATGTTCATGGTATTCTTGGATTAGGAAAAAGATATGACAGTTTCCCAAGAGGGGAAAGTTGGGAAGCTTAAAAGATGCAGAAGTAGAACAGAGTCTAATAAAAGAATTCAAAAACCCCCTAGTCACAACAAAGAGCTGTTCAAACACCATTTTTAGAAACTACTGGTTTGAAAAAACGGTGGGTACGGGGAAGGTAGGTTTATGTCCCTACCTTATTTACCGTTGTTATGGATAAAATATGCGTAAAGTTGAACCACAGAAAATGAAACATCTAAAAAATATGAATTTCAGAGAATAGTGAGATGGGGGGAACCATTTAAGAATTTTCAGAAGAGCGTAGAAGATGGAATGAGGAAACACTGAAATTAAAAATGAAAATAAGCATTGAAAAGAGTGAACATTTAAAAGAACGAAGAAAAAGTAAACAAAATCAAAAGAAGATAATATAGGGGTGAAAAGTGGCCCTTTCAGAAGATTAAATACCTCGGGAAAATACTAACAAAGGACGCAAAAATAGATGCTGAAATATCAAGGGAATTATATTAGCGACAAATTTTACCAAAGTGTACGTAAACTATTATGGGAAAAAAGAAATATCATCCAGGTGCAAGATGTTATTGTAAAATGTATTTCCCCCCAATAATATCATATGCATCCGGACATGGACAAAAGGAGGAAAGGAAGACAGCAGATTACAAGCAGCAGAGTGAAATTTTTTTGAAGTTCGTGCCTTAACAAAAAAAAGACAAGGGACGGAGCAAAACAATAAGAAACAAACTAGGAAATGGAAAGTTTTCGAAAATAAAAAAGGAAAAGAAAGACTTCGTGGTATGGGCACGTACGAAGAAGAAACAAATAGAATACCAAGAAAAGAATTTGAACACATAAAAGAGTTGGACGCCCCAAAAGATAGATGGAGGGACCCAAAAAAATGGAACATTTAAAAAAAGAGGAAAAAACATGGAAAGAATTAATGAAGAAAGACTCTGGGGGGATGAAAGAAATGGAGAGAAGGTAGAATGCCTGTCATAGAAGACACGAAGTAGATGAGGAGGGGTTTTAGCCTGGTAGCAAACACTGAAAGTCCAAGCCCCGGGGAAAATTTTGATACGTCACCCCCCCACCGATTAGTTGGAACCGGGTGTTTGTTATTATTATTTTTTCTAGGCGGGCCCTGTTGTCATGAGGGCCGGTGACGTAGGCAGCCGTTTCAAAATAAATGTGCGGGAAATTGAAAAGGTCAAACTTTGACCCTCAATAGATTTTAAACGATTAACTTAGAGTAATTTGTGAAAATTATTTTTATCTACACGGTAGGTAGGCCCCTACTGGTACAGTAGGCACTATTATTAAAATGTAGGCATTGGTTGGAATATTTTTAAATCTCTAATTTTTAATTTCAGTACATCATAGGTAGGCCCCTAATATAGGAGTGGCTAATACTAATCATCATCATTATCTGTTGCCATCTCCAACTCTGCCTTGAGTCGGCATTGAAGATAGGCCTCTCAGGCAACATCAACATTGAACCAATAGCGCCTATTAGTATTACATAGACTAGACGAGGGGGTTAGATAGGTTTTCTCTACTACTCACCATCGTTTGAGACTAGATGTGCATCCCAGCCTTATGTCCAGTCTCGCTGCTCCACCTAGACAGATGCCAGTGCCATGCTATGAAACAATCAGTTCACAGCTTCAGTCAATCTGAATCACGTGACAACTCAGACTTGTGTCATCCCACACAGGTGAAAGTTGTCATGGTTTCTAATTAGGGCGAGTGACAACGCATCAAGGAAATAATCGAATTTGGACCAATCTGTCTCATGACCATTCAGTAAAACGAGTGGCTGTTACCTAGTACTAGTAGTCTTACATCTAAAGATTGAGAGTACTTTTATCTTGCTAACTGAACTCATTAATCATTAATTTAAATATGGCTAAGGCTGAGAGCAAATTTTTTTACTGAACTCATTAATCATTAATTTAAATATGGCTAAGGCTAAGAGCGATAAGTTGAGTCAACTTGCCATGAATTACAGCAACAAAACAGTAGGACTGAGCGGATAAAGGTTTTGATAGTCGGGTCAGGTTTGGTTTCAGGTACTAAACTGCTTCAGGTTTTCGAATTGGATCGGGTGGGGTGGGGTCGAATAGGAAAAAGTTATTGAATTTTACTTTTAAATTATCTTGTACATTATGATTTTCTCCCAATTCGTTTTCTTTTTCTTTCGTTATTTATTTGTTTTGTAGCATTTTTATTGATTTTTTTTTAAATATAGGCCTACCCTACTCTAAGCAATAAATTAACAAATTTCTTGACCAGCACCTCCCCCAAGAAAGTATGAAAATGCTGGACCAACTCAACCATCTTCTCAAAAATATATTTTGTTGACTTAAAATCGGGGAGCTTTACTTCAGTATCAGGTCGGCCAAAAATACACGATCAAAAATTTCGGGCACCCGCCCACCACCAAAGATTAGTCATGTGTAGTCACAAGACTAATCTTTGCCACCACTACAAAACAGTACGTGGGTCGTATGCGTAATCAAATCAACACCATAGACAAGCGGTCCCAAGCCTAGCACAAAATATTGTAGTGCAATAGTTATAGAAACTCCGG
>JAMZAV010005741.1:0-34309 GCA_024449915.1 Sweltsa coloradensis
ACAGCGTAGAGGAACTCTAATCATGGATTTTATTAATCATGTAAATAATGATAAAACTTCTATTATTTTCTCTCTCGGCTGTCACATGCACTTGGCTTCGTTCGGATGCTTAGTACGCATTTTAAAAACAGTATACAAGGCATTCTCGAAACATTCCAATTGTATTTGTAATAAAGATGCGAAAAGTTAACGGAATCCTGATGCAAATGTGTAAACACTAATATCAAAACGTTAATCAAATCAGATCTCGTTGTTTAAAAAAATGCAATGTATAATTACAAATATCATTGTGTGTATTATAGCCCCCAATGGGACTAGATTGTGTCTCATTACAAGTGTAGGCCTAACGAGTAAAAAACAAAAAATATTTCCAAATATAAATGCTGTACAAATCAATATTTTGTCAGTTACAAACGAAAAGTTTTCAACAATTTTAGATTCGTTGTGATTGTGAGGTAGACAAAACTGAGAAGGAAGCGGTGTGTGTGGAGGACAACAATTGTAAACTAAATTAGTGTGTTGTAAACTAAATTAGTGCGTTGTAAAGTTTCGCACACAAAAGAGATATTTATAATGGCCGGACCTTTCTTTGAATCTTCAATATCTAGACCCTTTTTTGCTCTAAACCCCTCGCCCCTCACCCCCCGCCTCCTCAACCCTGAAGAGAGGCAGCCTTCCATTCACAGACGTCAGAGAAGTTGCCTACCTGCACGGGGTACTTTCAACCCAACCACATTCAAACGCCCGCGTAGTTTTGACCAGTGGCGCCCAACTAGCGGATTTGCTTGGTAATGGACGACCATAGATAGTCACGTTAAAAGCCTGTCCCCAGTCACTTGGCATGCCATCCATTTGAGCGATGGTTAATTGTATCCACTCACCCTCTGGTATACTTACTTGAGCAAAGTATGACTCCATTGCTTGTAAGAATTCAACGGGATGCACTTTGTCATCATCCTGGAATCGAAACGCGATCGGTGTGTCGACCGATAGGGAATACAGGTGGGGACAGCTGGCGATGCGCAACCCCACTCGACTGTCCCTGTCCTTGAACCGGTGGCGTCATGGCTTCCGGAGAGCCCGCGCTTTGTCCCGACGCCTCTAGAGCTTGATACGCCCCGTGAGAGTGCCAAGCAAGGTGCCGAAACCTTCGAGGAGCGTCTCTAATCGGTCAATCGACTGCACTTGCATTGTATTTTGTTCATCGTTATTTCCCTCGTGCCCTGACTGTGAACGTGTTTCAGGCATTTTAACAAAAGGATTCGTAGCACAGTGTCACAATATAGTTTATAGTTTATAGTTCATAGTTTATAGTTTATAGTTTATATTTATAGTTTATAGTTTACAGTTTATAGTTTATAGTACGACGCGGCACACGTATGTCCACTTCGCGTAGATTGTAGAGTACTACAACCGATTCACAGTTCACACAAAATTAGTATTCAAGTTTATTATAAGTCGCGGTACACGTATGCACACTGTGCTTGTTAGACACAAACAAATATCCACCTGCTCCACAAAATAGTTTATTAGTTTATAATACTTCGCGGCACACGTATGTCCACTTCGCGTAAATTGTAGAGTAGGCCTACTACAACCGATACACACGAAAATAGTTTTCAAGTTTATAATAAATCGCGGTACACGTATGTCCACTTTGCGTAATTAACGTTGGGCGCCAGTTGCTACACTCTCCACCCGGCTAATTAAGGAAGAGGTGCTAAATGAATACACGTATGTAAAGTTAATTTAAGATACTGTTTATTTAATGTAAAATTCCACAATTATGAGAAGCACAGAACCGTAGTTCGTACTCTCTGGGATCCGTAGACCAACTGACTTCACATTTCACAACACCCTCGAAGCCAAGCCAAACTTGACCTCCCCCTCTCTGATGGTCACCAACCTAAGAATATAATAATGACAAAATAAACTAAAAGACTAATTAGAAATGTCAATTCACACAAATCACTAACTTATAAAACACAAAACAATAAAGACAACTTCAATTAAACATTACTACTACTAATTATAAAACAATGGGAACCATAGCGTTACCACACATCAAGTGACCAAAAGAATAAACAGAGTTAAGTTGGTATTACCCAGCCCAGAGTGCTGGCGGGATGAAGGGAAGGTTAACACATGTCCATCCTCGCAGGGGTGGTTCGGAGACGACATAAAAACCATGAAGAAATAAATTACCGAAACAGTGTGACGTTAGGTTAGGTCAGAAAGAGAGTGAATACGCAATGCAGAAACTAGCTCACAAAGGAAAAGAACACAAAGAAAGGGTATGAGACAGCACAACTTGTAGTTCAAGAAGTGTAATATGCTCACGCTGAACGTTACCGTAGTTGCATGATTATAACTCTACTGTTTTGGCTCGAGCGCAAATTAATATTTTCTCGTTGTGAAGCCCAATCTATGGTCGCAAACGTGGGCTGAGCGGTGTGTGCGTGCTCATACTTTCGCTGATTTATAACCAAGCTTCCACCAAGCTTCATCAATAATGTTGATTTGAACGTCCTTATCAATATCACGTAGCTAAGGGTATCTTGCAATGGGTGAAAACCGGTGGGAGTCACAAAATCACACAAAATCACTTCGGAATATTTGTGACAGTAAGATGAACGGGATTGCATCTGGGGAAGCATGTTATTGAATAAGTTGATATAGAAACAAAATTTGCAAATCATGGCGGAGGAAATGGTAGAGTTTCTTAATGTCTTGGCCAATAATGTAGTGAATATTAATGAGGTAGTACACGGAGGATATGGCATCGGTTCAATATTTTCGAAAGCATGTGTTGCGTTAGAACTGAAAGACAGCCACACAAATCGTTTGAAACTGTTTCTAAGGTGGAAAAGAAATACAGGGGGAATTCGAAATTTAGTTGCACGCAAACTTAGCGTAGGCCTAAGTGAGGACAAGCAATCTGCAATATCAAGTGAACAAAATAGGAAACTAAAGAGTAATGATGTAATATTCTCGCAAGTTTGTCGGCATTTCCACAGAACTCAAAATAGACGAAATTGCTACATGTTTTATCGCAAGTGGGTCCGACGTTGTCCGGATGTTGTATCCGCAGTAAATTCGATAATTGGTCGCGAAACAACATCCGTAAATCAGGAAAATAGCCACATGAATACAGAAAGAAGTACAAGCCAGATGAAAACGGGAGAAAGTTCAATTTCGTTTGCGTCAACTACCATAAACGACGAGTCTAGCGCTAAAGTAAACCAAACTGGCAACAACCGTAACTCCGGCTCGCACAGTAATGCCGATAACGTCGATTCTAACTCGAAGGGACGTGATGAGGTTATATCGATTTCCAGCGACTCGGAACAAAGAGCAAATCACAGTACGGGTAGCTATGAAAGTTCGAAAGATGGAGTTGAAGGATTTCACTGTGCAACCAATAATATTTGCGAAAATCGGTCAAAATTTGATTTAAAGAGACAAGACTCGCCAATCAGTCTTGACACACTCGTCCATAGTTGGTTAAAGCAGTGTTCGAACCCAGATGATAGAATCGGGCCCCGTTTAAACAAAAACGATGACGTAATTTCGGTTTCCAGTGACTCAAGAGAAATATCTATTACAAGTACAAAAAGCTTGGATTCAATTTCCTTGATAAAAAATGCTACCATTGAAGATGAGCTTTCAGTAGACACATCACTATCCCGGTCAACCAGCTATTATTCTCAGTTGTCTTTTCAACATATTGGACCTATTTACGATGAGCCTCGTTGCCAAACTTCCGAGCCACGTGGCGATCGTGAACTTTCAGTTGGCTCATCAAAATTCCACCGCTCTTCAAGCTTCAATCTCGAGAATCGTGAACGCGATCGTGAACTTTCAACTGTCTCTCATCAACACCCCACCGCTCTCCAAGCTTAAATTTCGAGAATCGTGAACGCGATCGTGAACTTTCAACTGTCTCATCAACACCCCACCGCAACGATGAGCCTCGTTGCCAAACTTCCAGGCCACGCAGCGATAGCTTAGAGAATTGCTTGGAATCACGACATGAAGAAGACCATGATACAAGCATGCGAAAAGCCAACTACGATTTTCGGTTTTTGATTAAGTTGGAGAGAATAATCGATGGACAATGCTTCATTTCGTTCTATTCAGACGCAATCGTTCAATAGTTTTGAACAAATAAAATATTTTGCGACATTAATATTCGTAGTCGTAGACAGAACAAAAACGGTACCGCGATTATATATGCACAATGTTGCTATAGCAACTGTAAGAGATATAAACTCTATCTCGACACAGATTCAGCCATCAACAACAAAATATTTGATGTCACTAGCAGTGGGTGTTCTGCTATGACGGGGAGAATCAAACAAGGCAGTTGAGAGGAGCTGAACGAGACAGAGAACGCGTAAACTAAGAAAACCAGAAACCTTTTCACTATAAATCTGAGATGATAAGGAACAGTGACGCGAAGCCTTATCATTAAAGAATTTTAAGGGAATCCACTCGAATTCTGTGATTCGTAAATTGCGTTCCGAGGCTCTTGCCCTGCATGACCGCGTAAAAAATGATTTCTTTGATGTAGTCCAAATGTTTGAAGAAGGCCAAAGAACACCAAATCAATACATTCAGTCAGTAAATTTCCCATTCTCGGCTCATTGTGTCAGCAGTGATCAGTTGCATGTAGCAAATGCAACTCGTAAAGAGCGTGGTGGTCTCACTTTGCACCTTGACGCCACAGGTGCCGTGATTCGGAACCCGTTGGGCGATCAACGGAGAATATTCTATTTCACAGGTGTTATCTCGTGCTCAGGGGGTGTACGTCCGGTACTAGAAATGATAAGTGCAAAACATGATGTAGAAACAATAGCTGCATGGCTAGGCCACTTCCTAATGTTTTCTAATAACGATCATGGGGTGTGGCCGTTGTTTACTTGAGTCGTCACTGACTATAGTCTTGCGCTTATCAATGGTGTTCTTAAGTTTCGGAATGTTCAATCACTCGCTAACTATCTAGAATATTCGTTTAAATTTCTAAAGAAAACTTTGAAGAAAGGGGGACAGTTCATTGTCCGAATCCACGTATGTTGCGCACATTTCATGCGTATCGTGGCCAATGACGCAGCCGAATGTACTCCACAAAAAGATCAACAGATTCTAAAAAAGTTTTTGGTAGAGGTGATAGCTTCTATGGTAACAGCAGAAAGTTTAGACGTAATAGTTGAAACGTACACACACATGTACGTAATTCTCAAATCGAAAACATACACAAAACACGTAAAGCAAGCACTCGAACATGTGCTTGCATTATGTAACAATACTAACGAACCACCTGTCGCTGTGGATTCGGAAGACATCATCGTTGACTACGACGCGGGCAATTCAAATGTAATTTACAAATCAAGTCCGTTCTACCTCGAGTTTAAAACAATAACGTCTGAACTTGATGCTCTACTTGACGAAGACGCTGACGACGCCCCGGAACAACCGAATCCTTACCATTGCGCGGAATTTGCTTCTAAATTAGAGAAAAAGTATATCCCATTCATTCCTTTGTGGTCGGGTGTTATGCTTAGTTCTGATAAACATAACAAAGTCATACCAGACCGTATAAGTAATGCACTGGCAGAAACCTGGTTCAAATCGGTCAAAGCTTTGATATTGGAGAATAACGTTAATTTGAAGTGCGGGAGATTTCTCACAAAACTTTGGACACAAATTGGCGTAGTTGTTAAGTCTTCAGTTTATAGTATACCTAGAAAGTTTGACAGGAAACGAAAACGAGTGCCAGTAGAACGGTGGGGTAGTTCCAGTTACGCTAAAAGACAACGGACAAGCCTAGGAACATACTTTGACAGAAAAGCAATCCATCAGTTGGCTCAAAGCGATCCTCTGAGTATACTAGACCCGGAATTTAAAAAGTCGTACTACAGTAAAATTCATCTTAATCCCACAGCTACACAACCGTCTGAAATAAAACAACTGATTCCAGAGTCTACCGAAACAGGGATCCTAACACAGCCAACCAAAACAGGGTCAGCCACACAAACTGCAAAGACAGAGACCCCCACACAAACTACAAAAACAGAGACCCCCACACAAACTACAAAGACATCAGAGACCCCCACACAAACTACAAAGACAGCGACCCCCACACAGACAGAAAAAACAAGGTCACCCACACAAACTACAAACAAAGAGACTTCCACAAAGGTAACAAAAACAGGGTCACCCACACAATCTAAAAATACAGACACTCCCACACAGGCAAACAAAAACAGAGACACCCACACGGGTCACACACACGAAAACAACAGGGGCCCTTAATAGAAAGTCGGGAAGAGTTCCTTTACTTGCAAATGGGCTTGTTGATGATCCTAACTACTATGTCAAAGAATTGGAATTGGATTGTGGAATGACGAACATCTGCAGGTATTATACAGGTTATGGCGGATACTTGGAAATAGTAGATTTTGATTCACTGAAAGGCGATAACTGGCTGACAAGTTGCATTATAAACACATACTGCCACATTAAATCTGTATCTTGTAAAGAATTGTGAGTAATATTGAACAGTGATCTGACGAAACTATTTGCATTAGGGGTTTCGAGTAGAATCAATCAATATTCCTTCCAAACTGCATCAAAAATCATCATGCCGTATTTGAAAACGGAAATCATTGGGTGTTACTGGTAGCAGACTTGAAGACTCAAGAGTTTTCTTATCTTAACAGCAATCTTTCATCTCAATAAATACACAGTAAACGTCATTAGTGGTACTTCAACAAATTCATAAGTTTTCTGAAACAGCGAAATGTAATGAAGGGTGCTAACGACTACATATTCCCCTTCGATTGGAGAATGAAAAAGTACCGACATCCGCAACAGGGAGACTCAGTAAACTGTGGTGTGGACCTGCTCTATTTCATCAATTCCATATGTTCGGGTGCACAGCTTGACACCTTGGAAAGCATGGATCTTGATGCTAAGACATTTAGAATTATATTTCAGAATTATATGCTTCAATTTTGCAACAAAGTAAACACAGAATATGTGTATATTGTTGCCGACCATCATACAAGGGTAAAGCAAATAATTGGTATAAATGCAAAAAATTTAAATTGGGGAGTTGGTTTGCAAAATCAGAGAATGTCAAATCACGTCCAGATTGTCAAGATCCGGATTTAGAAGATTCTAAAGAAAGCTGGGTGCAATGTGATGAATGTGATCGATGGATTCACTTCTGCTGTTTACGTGATCAATCTCGAAGTCCTTTGCATTTGGAACAGATGCTATGCTTTTTACTTGTGTACCTTGCCAAACATATCTCCGGCTAAAATGCGTTACATGAGTACGTTTCATTCTCCATGTCATCCTCAGTAGGGGAATGGTGGAGTTGCTGATCTTCCATTGAGTACTAAATCCCTTTCGCACCCTGTACTCACAATTGTGAAGGCCAACTTTCAAAATTGAATCCGGGTATATAAGAGTTTTATTTTATTTTATAAATTTGACCCATTTTTTTATTGTTAAATTAAAAACAAATACATTATGCCAATGGGACAAAAAGTGAATTTTGAGAGAAGATTGAAAATACAAATATACAAAAAAGGCCAAAAATGGAAAAAAAATCGTAAAATTCGTTTTTTCCTAGAAATTTAATAAATCTCTAGTATAACTATTATTTGAGGTACAAAAAATAATCTAGTTTTAGAAATGTATTTTGAATTTAAAATTTTAACTTTAATTGAAGCTTTAATTCAAAAGACAAAAATTTCCCAAAATTTCTGAAATAACGCGATTTAAAATTGTAGAAAAACACTAAAAATCTTAGAAAAAAATATGAACTTTGAATTTTTACTTAAAATTACTAAATTTAGAAAAAATGATCGCGGGTCTGAAAGGGATAAGCAGTGTGCGTCACGGTTCTGATTCTTTGGCAATATAATGTTTTCTGATATCAACGTGTGGCGCGTGAGAATACAAAATACGTGCTACCTACCGTGGCGCGTAAGTTATCACGTGAACATAATTATGTTGCTATGTCACTTTGACAGCCGCGTTCCTGTTTACTGATTTGGTATAGTTTGTTAGTTTTTATAATAATATGTCAGTGCGATCAGTTCGGCGACTGATATCAACGTGTGGCGCGTGATGCATGTTGCCAACTGCCAGTTATAGCTCTTTTATAAGCATCACACAATGAATATTACAGGATTATCATTAATAAATATATGTATTTCATTTTCAGATGATCTTCCAGACCATCAATTGCATAATTAACCACATGTATTTTTTTCAGGTGGGCATGAATCCTTTCAAAACTGTGCGTCGCATTTAAAACCCTGTAGTTATCATGCATGCAATAAAGCTCGTTTACTACCTCACTAAGCCCGAGGAGCGAGCTATTACAGTCTTACACAGCCAGTTATGAGTAGTAGGCTTATACTACTACCTTCGATTTGACAAGTAACTTTCTTCTTGCACTAGTTGTATATGCCAATTTTGGTAATTTTTTAAAAGTAATTTAATATTTTATAAAGAGTTAGTATCCTGCAACCTTGTGCTTATGTATGCACTGATTGTATAACGGTACAAGAATAAAACTAGCTCAAATGGCTGATCACCGACGGTTGTCAGGCACTTACTTCTAATATTTCTAGTGTCAACTTCCGTTCGATGTTGAAATACTTCTAAAATCATCTATTTTTCATTACCCTTCTTAACTATACCTATACAAGGTACATTTTCGTTCTAAACGGAGAGGTATATCCATGTTCCTGTTGTAGATCCAACAAAAAATAATGCATGGCCATTGCGATGCGGCAAAAAATTTGGCAGAGTTGGTAGTACAAATGGTTGGCCAACATGCTGGTGCGGCGGGCTTTCATGGGGGCCGCACTAAAAATATCAAAATAGCGAATTGGATGAGCGAAGCGAAGACTTCGATTTCACCGAACCCCCAAAAAAATTTAGCTCGGGTGTTTTTTTTCTGTTTTTTTTTCTGACTGTTCGCTCTCTACCGGACAAACGGCATATGCGATCTGGATGAATATTGGAGGGGACCTTCAAAATCTCTGAACTTAGACTTGCTACGTTTTTGCGTACAATCAAAGAAATATTTCTCATGAATATCGTACTTTTACGATTTTTCCGATTTTTTGTGCGATATTTTCGTGCCATTTGGGCCAATTCTGTCTGACCAAACATGTGGGGCTACAACGTTCATATTATACATGGACATTAAGGTTATGGTGATGTAGTACCTTTTGAAAGAAAGTTGAAAAAGTTAGCCAGAATCCATAGAAATAAAGATTTTAATATAAGTTTTTTGATTTTTGTGCGATATTTTCGTGCCATTTGGTCCGATTCTGAGCAAACGGGTGGGGCTACAACGCTCATTGAGCGAGCGTAGCGAGCGTTCTCCACTTGACTCTTATAGCTCGCATGTCTGTTTCTTTTTTTTCCCTGTTACTGCTTCGATACAGGTCGCACTGTCAAATCTGAATCTGTCAAAAGGGGGGCGTTGGCTCTAGTCAAACAGCTGCTTGCTGCCTTCCTATGCGTTGTCGCGCATGTGGGTTTTGATATGTTGTTAGCACGAGTGTATACAACGAGTACATATGCATGTGGTACGATGTACACCCTTCAGTTATGATACGGGAGCGTAATTAATTGAGAATCTGTCAAAAGGGGGGCGTTGGCTCTAATCAAACTTCTTTTTGCTGCCTTCCCAAGCGTTGTCGCGCATGTGGGTTTTGATATGTTGTTAGCTCTAGTGTATACAACGAGTACATATGCATGTGGTACGATGTACACCCTTCAGTTATGATACTGGAGCGTAATTAATTGAGAATCTGTCAAAAGGAGGGCGTTGGCTCTAAGCAAAACAGCTGCTTGCTGCCTTCCTATGCGTTGTCGCGCATGTGGGTCTTAATATGTTGTTAGCACGAGTGTATACAACGAGTACATATGCATGTGGTACGATGCACACCCTTCAGTTATGATACTGGAGCGTAATTAATTGAGAATCTGTCAAAAGGCGTTGGCTCTAATCAAACAGCTGCTTGCTGCCTTCCTATGCGTTGTCGCGCATGTGGGTTTTGATATGTTGTTAGCACGAGTGTATACAACGAGTACATATGCATGTGGTACGATGTACACCCTTCAGTTATGATACGGGAGCGTAATTAATTGAGAATCTGTCAAAAGGGGGGCGTTGGCTCTAATCAGACTTCTGTTTGCTGCCTTCCTATGCGTTGTCGCGCATGTGGGTCTTGATATGTTGTTAGCACGAGTGTATACAACGAGTTCATATGCATGTGTTACGATGTACAACCTTCCGTTATGATACGGGAGCGTTATTAATTGAGAATCTTTTGAATGCGTTGGCTCGTTTTAAACAGCTGTTTACTAGGCCTACTGGAAATAACTGTTTTAACTGACCGTATTTATTTCGATTCGGTCAAAATGCGTATGATGAGAATGAGTTGGCCGTGGGTGATGGAATAATGATTTTGAAGATCGTCTTGTCATTTTTTAAACCAAATTATTTATACACTGTATTCATAGTTTGTTTTGTGACGTTCATTTGGGTTCTTTCGTGCCTTGTGGGACGTATGGATTGGTTCCGAGTTCTCTAGCGTGTTTTCGTTTGCAGTAGTTGGACATCCTGTTTATCCGCCATTTTATTCCTGCGCGCGCAACCATACTCGAATCGAACTTGGGCGCAGCTACGATTATCGTATCTGTCCGAACCCAAGTGTCTCACAGCCTTATTTATTTGCAAACATAATTTCATGCATCAATGAAGGGGCAGACTGTGAATTTGTTGGAACTGCACCGCTTGCAGCAATTCTGTCATACGGTCCCCCATGTAGGCCTAATAGGGCCTTATAATTATAATTAAATTAATATGGTATAGGCCTAACTGATAAAATGACAAAGGATAGTCTATGAAAGGGAAAATATGTAAATGAAAAAATTATTACAAAATAATGTGTGGACAGTCATATTACTTAGGCCAATATCCTTGTGATTGTAGACCTAGATCTACACGAGTTTAAATGTTTTCCATTTTAATTTTTGTAGTTTCCATCGTCAGAGGTAATTTTGTGCCAAAATGAAAGAATACAATTAGTATCCCTAATCTAGAATACATTTTTTTTTTAAAGTTAGGCCTACTAGTCGAAGATAATTTGTTTCAATCGTTGTTCTCCGGTATATTTGGAAAATCAGAAGGCCTACGATATTGATTTGATTTAATTCAATGCAAACAATGTTTCAAACATGTCGTCAGGTAGGCCTATAGCAGAGGAGAAGACGCAGTTTTAAGAAAGGAGAGGGAACTAGCGGGAGATGATATTAGGGTTGTTATTAGTTACATTAATAACACGTTGTTGAACTTAGATTGGGTTCTTTAATTAATAGAAACAGGTAATACGATACATAAGTGAAACCTCTATGTCATGGCTCACAACCAACAGGAAACGGAAGTCACCAGGCCTAGGTCACATGACCAAACACAGCCTTCTATTTGGCTGTCTGCATCCACATCATGCAGCGGTGACCAGTCAGCTGTTGTGTCATAACAAAACATCACATCTCCCTTTTTATTTTTAAAAGTTCAATACTGAAACAAGGGAGTTGGAAAAAATACAACCAAATTTCCAGTTACAATAATTAATAGACAATACACATGTTTGATGAACCATAAGGAGAGGATACATAATGTTCTTTACTACTAAATGTACCACTATATTAACATGTACAGTATTGCAAATAGTGATCACTTAAATTAAACATAATCATTAAATCGAGAAGGTGGTTTGATAATGCGCCCACTCCGGGTTTGATTATTATTTTTATTACCAGTGGGAACAGCTTTACCAGGTGAAAGTACCTGTGAGCTTGAAGCATTAGCATTACCATTACTGGTTGACATTTGCACCCGTGGCAAGATATCAGGATTGAAATTGGGTGGAATCAGCTGAGCCTCCTCTGCTGGATTGAATGCATCAGTAGGCCTAGGTCTATTGACAACTGCTGACTTCCTCAAGTCATGCCTATTCCTACGGAGCACCTGCCCATTTCAGTACTAATTACATATGATCGAAGCAAATTATGTTTCTCAATAACTTTAGCTGGTTCCCAAACACCATCTCTCCACCAAACAACATTTTCATCCTTTTCCAAAGGTATGAGTGGTTAGCATTTCTGTCATGAAACAACTTTTGTTTATTTTGAAGTACCTGAAGGGTAGGGACTACATTTGTCTGTACACAAGGATCTAACTGAGAAGCTACCACTGGAATGCGTGTTTTCAGCTTTCGCGACATCAGTAGTTGCGCTGGCGAAACCTGCATTCCCGTGATAGGCATGTTTCGATACTCAAGCAGAAACATGTACAAGTCACCGTAGTATGATTTGCCTTCTTGAGCATGTTTTTAGCAATTTTAACCGCATTTTCTGACATGCCATTCGATTTGGATACCGCGGGCTTGATGTTTTCGTTTCAAATTGCCATGCCTTTGCAAATGCCTTAAATTCCGCACTGGAAAAAGGCATGTTGTCCGACATTAACGTATCGCAAACGCCCAGCCGAGAGAATACCGCTTTGAATTTGCCAATAAGTTCCTTGGCGGTTTTGTTCTTTATCTGAATTAACTCTATCCATTTAGAATAGAAGTCTTTGATTACCAAATACGAGCTTCCTTTATATTCAAGGATATCAGCTGCGATAGTTTCCCAAGCTCGATTAGGGACAGGATGTGGCAAGAGAGGTTCTTTAGTGTTTTTAGGGAGGAACCTTTCGCAAGTAGCACAACTTGCTACAAGATTGTTTATGTCCCTAGTCATACCCTGCCAACAAAATGTTTGTCTAGCCCTGGCTTTAGTTTTTCCCATGCCAAAGTGGCCTTGATGCAAGAGATCAAGCATGCGTTTACGTAGTGTAGGAGGAACAAAGAGTCTGTCACCCACAAACATTAGTCCTTCATCAAAGGATAACTCATCCTTTAGGTTCCAAAAATATTTAACCGAGGAAGGGACTTGATGAATGTGTTGTGGCCAACCATTGTAGTGTAAATCATGCAAAATGTTTGCCTCTTCACACTTCTTTGTCTCTACCTGAAATTCAACCCTCCTATCGTCAGACATCGGTAGATGTTTAGAGATTGAATGGATAACTTGGTTGAATTCCGGGTCATCGTTGACTGTGTATGGCAGATAGGCACGAGACAATGTGTCTGCCATATACATGAATTTACCGGGTAAATATTCAACTTCCAGGTCATACTTTAGTATCTTAAGTTGCATTCGCTGAAGTCTAGGCGAAATTTGATTTATGTTTTTAGTCACAATCGGAATTAGGGGTTTATGATCGGTTTGGACACGCGTTTGCCTACCGTAAATATATTGGTGGAACTTTTGAACACCATAGCAAATCCCGAGCATTTCCTTTTCTATTTGAGGATACGAAAATTCTGTTGGGGTCATGCTACGAGAAGCGTAGGCAATTGGTCTACCATCTTGCAACAAACAGGCACCCAAGCCCGATTTCGATGCGTCTGTCTGCAGACAAAAACGGTTTCTTTTCGTCATAGTAGGGTAACGTAGGTGCTGAGCATAGCATCCTTTTTATTTCTAGCTCGGCTTTAACCTGTTCTGGTCCCCACTCCCATTGAACGGTATATTTTAACAGTTGTCGAAGTGGTTCCGAAATACTCGACAAGTTGGGAATGAATTGACCCACATAATTTTCCATCCCTAGAAATCTCCGTAACTCGGTTACATTTACAGGAGAGGGCAATTCACGAATTGCTTTCACTCTTTCTGGATCAGCTTTCAAACCATCAACTGAAATTATATGTCCCATATACTTACCTCGTTCACCCTGAACTGAAACTTATCAGGATTGAACTTGATACCTAAGCTTTTAGCACGCTCAAATACCGACACGAGAGCCTTGTCATGCTCTTCTAGCGTTCGACCTGCCACGATTAAATCATCGAATATTACTTGGACATTAGCGAGATCACCAAAGTTTTCAAAATTCTTTTTCTGAAATACCTCAGCGGCAGACGAGATACCATACGGCATTCTGAATGTACAGTAGTCTGTACAACTAGAATCTAAAAGTACTTGCATGAATCCCTCAGACATGTCAACGACTGAGAAATAGGACATTCCTGATAGATTAGTCAGAATGTCATCAGTTGTAGGGATCGGGTAGTGTTCCCTCTTAATTGCTTTGTTTAAGTCTTTAGGATCTAGGCACACTCGTAGAGAACCATTTGCTTTCTCCACTATTACCAGGTTACTCACCCAGTCAGTAGGTCCACTGACTTTTTCAATTATTTGCCTCGACTCCAATGAGTCCAGTGTATCTTTTAGTTTCCCCCTCAGTGACACTGGTACCTTCCTAGGTGGGTGGATAACTGGCACACAATCTGTCTTAAGAATTATTTTATGCGTACCTGGCATGCAACCTAACTCACCATAAAATACCTCATTGTACTCTGAAGTACATTTTTCCTTGGTTAGGCCCATACTAGGCTTACTTTCCTCAAGCACATTGATTCTTTGCACAAGGTTGAGTTGTACACATGCACTTAGACCTAACAATGGCCTACATTCAAGGTCTGCTAGCATGAAACTAATTTTCACTGGCTCATTTTGTCCTTTAGAACACATTAGTTCCACTTTACCTACCGGTTTAACCTTGTGGTTGCCAAAAGTTATTAAAGTGGTATTGGTTTTAACAACCTTTGCATTTTGACTACAGTTTAGCTGTTTGAACAGCTTGACAGGTATGAAACTCACCTGAGCCCCTGTGTCTAGTTTGAATTTTACCTTACCAGCGGGCCCTCCTAGGCCTAGGCCCACATCAATTATTGATGTCCACTCACGTCCCTCTAGGCCTAGCACACTGTGCATTTTATACTGTTCAGACACCATTTCCACATAAAGTTCATCTTTATCAGAGGTGTTAGATTGTTTTTCTTCAGATTCTACACACTCACAGGCGTGTACATTCTTCTTCGAGCACATTTTCGCAAAATGATTGAATCCTTTACATTTATTACACTGCTTATTGTAAGCAGGACACGATTTTGGCACATGGTTGTACCCACATTTTGAACACTTGATTTTTGTAGCACTACTGTTGCCATCATTCATAGGCCTAGGCGGTTTCGGTAGGCCTACGGTCTTCTGCTTTCTCCCGGGCTGTTTCTTCACGTAGTCGATGGCGGTCTTCTCCTCCAGGACCTGTGCTTGCTCTCGACTCACTTCGGCAGCTCTGCAGAATTCTGATGCCTTCTCTAGGGTGAGATCCGGAATTCGTAGTAGTTTCTCCTTCATCCCTGGATACCTAACCCCAACCACTATACGTAGGAGTAGTAGCGGTTTTAGGTTTTCACCAAACTCGCACGAGTTAGCAAGGATCTTCAACTGCGTTAGGAACTGGTCAAATGTTTCGCTCTCGCTTTGAGAACGATTGAAAAACATGTATTGTTCAAACACTATGTTCTTCTTTGGCGAACAGTACGCTTCGAATCTGCTCATCACGGCCTCGAGCGATTTCCTTTCTTGATTGCTCAAATCAAACGTATTATACGTCCGTAACGCTTCGTCCCCAATTAGATTGAGAAATATTGCGACTTGGTCTTCAGGGTCTTCTTTGTAGCCCTGTGACGCCCTCATGTATATTTCGAATTTCTGCTTCCAGAATTTCCAATTTTGATGGACATTTCCCGACAATTCCAATTCGGGGGGCTTCCTATATTCTTTAGACATTTTCTTCTCAAGTTATTTTGGCAGTTACTATGCTTTTACAACTGAAAATGCTAATTGTAAGTGGATTCTAGGCTATCACTTACCATGTGGTCGGCGAATGTGAGGTTATGCGTTCACTTATCTTTTATTATCGTCTGAATCCTAACCTGTATTTCTGCTGCGTACTTCTTGACACCATGAGATGATATTAGGGTTGTTATTAGTTACATTAATAACACGTTGTTGAACTTAGATTGGGTTCTTTAATTTAAAAGAAACAGGTAATACGATACATAAGTGAAACCTCTATGTCATGGCTCACAACCAACAGGAAACGGAAGTCACCAGGCCTAGGTCACATGACCAAACACAGCCTTCTATTTGGCTGTCTGCATCCACATCATGCAGCGGTGACCAGTCAGCTGTTGTGTCATAACAAAACATCACATAGCGGGCATGCGCCCTGTAAGATGTATCAACGTGGAGTCAGTGGCGAGTTGGTCTTGTTCTAGAGTAGGCCGCTAGTCGTGTTTTGACAATGTGTATAAATAAACAATAAAAACTTGTGTGATTTGTAGGAGGCCTAAGCATATGTGTGCACTTACAGTACAAACAAGAGTACCCCTCCCTTTATTGTCGCTAATTAAGACAATAATAAAAATGGTCATGCAACACCCATGGGGTGAATTAAAATGGATAGGCCTACCCCAATTCAATAGGTCTATGGGCTAGGCCTACCATCCTTATTATGTTGGGCACTATGCTTATTATACTGTTACATTTCTAGGCTTAGACGAGTGGTTAGCTACTGATGGCCGGTGTCATTTTGTAATCGTGAGATAAGGTTGTAGGCCCCTAGGCCTTGGTCTATGCACAAAATTGGAATGGTAACGAATGATAGCCGAGGCCTAACTGGAAGGTAAAATTGGACGAAGTTGCCGTTTTTATTACGGTGTAGCCCTATCATAAGCTACCGGTAACACAAAATCAAACTTCCTGCTATTGTCATTCTGCAATTATACATCCCCGCGTATACGCCTTATTGATACGTTGGACGTACGTAATCACAAATTAATTCATACGTTGGGACTTTCCCCTTCCCTTTGACTAGGCCTACCTTCCCGACGGCGACGGCAATGACAACACGGACGGATGATGACACAGACGGAGATGACCACAACGTGGGGGAACCCCTGCCCTCCCCATACGCTTGTGGCTGGTTCTGACCAGCACAGGCCTGTCCACCCCTTGTTCCCCCGCGTCATCCCTTACATCCCTCCCTTCGTCTTGATTAGCCAAGTTGCATAAATATGAGATGTTAAGCAATATCCAATAATAATAATAATAATTGGATGCTTGCTATTTGGTCAGGTTCTCAACGTATCAACGATGTATACAAATAGTAGGGATGGGATATTGTACACAGACACGTGTAAACGTTTTAATGCGTTTACTGTTTAGATGAAAATAATAAACGGGTGTGCGGCCAGCCAAAATCTCGTCTCGCCGTGCAATCGGTGCAGGTCACATGACTTGTTACATGCCGCGCACTCGCGCATGTCAGTCAGTCGCTCAGGGAGTGTCGTGTGGCGGCGTCTTTATGATATCAAGCAGCGAGCCCTAGCTAGTTTTAAAAAGGTCAATGAAAGGTATGCCTATCTATCTACCCCCCCGCTTTTGCTTTGATTTCACATTGGCAATAATTGTACACAAGAAAATAAAAATCCTCCTAGGTTGGACACAAAATTAAACATAATAGCCTATACACCAAGAGTGTGCACATTTAGGAAAGTACACGCATTTGCCAATCCCTAACAAATAGTAGGCCTAGCCTACATTGGGAAAAAATTAAAGTTATTAAACTAAAATTTCTTTCAGTAAAATAGGCCTAGGCCCTACTCCAAAATACACTACCTAGGCCTATTTGACGTGAAACAAAAAAAAACGGTAAAAATGCTGTACACCGCCACTGGAAAAGTAACACACAAAAACTACCTGTAACGCTTCCCCCACCCACCAACCTACTTTTTATCGCAAAGATTGGCCGCGCCCAACGTACGATTTACACAGCAAATATTTATGTCCAGTGATACCTTAATATAACTGAGAATCCAACGTACAAATATATGGGCCTACACTCCACCTACACCTACCATACATCCACCTTGAGCCTAGGCCTAGGACCAGGCTATAGGCCTACCTTGGCTAGGTATTGTAGGCCTATAGGTACTAGCTAGGCTAGGCCTACCTTGGCACCTATCTTATCTTCAGATTGTTAATAGCACCGTCCGTCCGGTACCAACCATTCGTCTAGGTGAGGCCTAGGCCCTAGGCGTAGAAAAGCACCATTCGATCGTCCTAGGCCTAGCCCACTGGCCTTGTACACCTTCGGTTATGGGGGGGTCCAAATTGTTTTTGCGATGTTTTGCGTGAAGCGCGTTGGTGTGAAATGAAATATAATACCAACTATAGGCCTGACATATTATTGTAAAACATACGCGCTTCGCGCCCCCCCCCACCCTCCCCCTAACCTAGCCTATGATTCTCAACAAAAATCGAAAAAAGCTTTCGGACCCCCCCCCAACCAAAGGGTACTTCTTCGGCTAGGGGGGTCCAACTTTTATATACACTGTAACGGAAAGGATTTCGGGTGCGCTCTTATCGATTATAGGCCTATCCTAGAACTAACGCGGCGCACTGTAGCCAGCGGAAAGTTCGGCTAACCTAACGAAAGTACACCTTTAACATAAGTAGTAACAAGGCAATAGGCCTATAGCAGTGTTAACAAGGTGTATACAAGTTGGACCCCCCTAGCCGAAGAAGTGCCAACCAAAGGAGTTCCCCTTGGCCTAGGCCTAGGGCTTAGCTAGTCTGGGCCCTTTCCCTCCCTTTAAAGTGACCTGAACTTCCTGAAGTGTCTAGGAAGTCCTAGGGCTAGGGCCTACAGCCAGTGCCTAGGTAGGGCCTACAGCCTAAAGCCAGGCCCATATGATTTGACTCAAGTTAGAGAGGCAATATCAATGTAGGCATAGGCTAGGGCTAGCCTAGGCCTAGCCCCTAACCTACTAGCTTTAGGGCAATAGGGCCTTAGACAGCAAATTGTGAATGGAAAGTATAGCCTAGCTACTAGGCCTAGGCTAGGCCTAGGGCCTACTCCGTGGGGCTTTAGGGTTTATAATGTCGGGCCTAGCCTAGCTACCTACCTGATGATGCCAAGACCTTTACATCGTATTCACGTGTCACTTTTTTCTTGGACCCATTCTTACTGACTGGAAAAAAACACTTGCAGTACTCTCCGACAAGGAGCTCAGTTTCACCTACAATCGAAGACGATGGAACAATATCAATGCTAAAATCATTAAACTCAACAATAGACCATTGCATTTTAGATGTAAATTTGGAACAGATTAATAGGATCAAATCAGGCTATGCTGATGCGATCGATGCGAATGATTCAATCGATGCAATGGCGGCAGACCGGCAGTCCCGAGGTACTCGGCAAAATGCGGCAAAATGTGTCTGGATAAGTACGTGTAGCCAACGTACTAAAACAAAATGTATATTTCTAAATATTGGTTAATGGAAAAGGAAATGTTGTTTTGTGCAAATACGTTGTACAAATTACAGTATAAAAAGTTGTACTATTATTGTATCTGCTAATCGTTACTCGAGTTATTTCAGTACAATAATATAAATAATATTAAATCTTTACTCTACGCGTTTCTTTAATAATAGGTTGGTTGTACTGTAGTTAGGCAGTTCTGTTTGTCACACCGCCGTCTGGATGTATGTAAGATCTTACATACATCCAGACGGCGGTGGTTTGTCACTTTTCCCGCACATTCTGATCAAGCGTAGAAAATCTCTAGCTAGGCTTCAAGGTAATTTTGTGAATAAATTGACGAATAATCTGCTTATTGGAAGTATACTAGTATACCCAGTGCGTGACGTGTGAAAATAAAGATGCGACTTTGTGTGACGTTTTGTAGACGTTTAGACACAGAGCTAGACAGTAGACCTACACAGTAGGCCTAATTAACCTCAATGTCTAGGCCTATGTTCCTACGACCTGCCTAGGCCCTACACTCTATAGGCCTAAAGTAATTAGGCTAGGGCCTAGGGCTAGCCTGGGCCTAGGCTAGGGCTACATGATCCCATCAGTTGCTGGACATTTCTGCGATGGCTACACGCTACAAGAAATATCTGTCGAGCAACTCTGCGGTACGTACCTAGGTAGGCCTAGCCCCTAGCCTATATTAGGCCCTAGGGTAGGCTAGGATGCTAGGTCTAGCTATCTCCAGGGTTTTGAATGTGGATCAGCCTTGAGGCCCTGCCTAGCTATGGCCTTTGGCCGGTACTCTTTCGGTTGGTATGGACAGTTTTTTTTTATGTGTACCTACAAAACCTTTAACGTCGCTATTTTAAATCGAAAGTACCTACAAAACCTTTAACGTCGCTATTTTAAATCTAAAGTAGGCCTAGCCCTACCTACTGATCAAAAACTGTCCATACCAACCGAAAGAGTTCCCTTTGGCCTTGGCTTGTGTTCATTATAAACAATTTTCAATATTGAATCTAAGGTTTGTTTGCTTAATGTCATATTATTTGTATTTATCTATTCTTCTACAATTGACTATTAGCCAGTGGTAGGTTTTGATTCCTCCTTCCTTCCTTCTTGTCATCCTTCCTTTTGTTGTTTGTTCATTCTCTTCTCCATTTCCTTCTTCATTCCTTTTTTGTTGTTCTCCCTTATCCCATCCGCCTATAATTAGCCCATCTTGTCGTTAGCCGCTAGCAATTGTCCCATCTCTCATCCATCTTCATGGGCATGATCTAGTCCGGCTAGGACTAGGCCCAAGATTTGATACAAAAGGTCGATGCACAATTGCCCGGTAACAATGGAAATAAAGTTTAATAAATTATATCCAACATGTCTATAGCTATAGGCATGTGCCATTTAAAACATTTTTTTAGCCCTGGCTACCGAGTAGACATCGCACGACGCTTCACGTTGAAATTTTATACCAATGAATAATGAAATGGCCACCAGAGTGTTTTTGCAGTAGTGCAATTAAAAAAGTTAAAAAAGCCTCTAATAATTTGAAACAAAATAGGCCTAGGCCTCCTGTAAATGACTGAATGCCAGTCACATCCATAACATGGAATGGAATATAGGCTTAGGCCTAACTGATTTCTATCTAGGCTGTGTAGGTTATGCTATAAAATTCTTCTTTAGGCCTATGGATGTGTGCGGATTGGCCTAAAAATGCAAATTTCTTTCTAAACAGATTCCTCGATCAACATTGCAGAGATGGTTAAGAAAGCATAGCAGAACAGAACCTCCCAGATCCACGCAAAGGCCTACTAGAAGACCGCCTTCAAACGATGGTAAGTATCAGTAATAATGGCAACACCCACCCATTTTCTGGTGTTAGTAAAAGGTAGACAAGGACAACAATGGACAATTCCATGGTAACAGAATTGTACCATATCAGACAGATTTAACACATTAGGCATATAATTATTTATTCTGATTATTGTAAGTTTTTGCACATCTTATAAGTGCAAATAGCAACTAGAAGTTGTCTTTTAATTATGCAATAAAAGTTTATTTAAAAATACTTATATTTCATTGATATAAAGCTAATTATGTCCGTTGTAACAGAAATACCATAGAAAAGGCCATGGTAAAAAGTTGGTTCAATCAATCAGAAATTTCTGTGAATTGAGTTAAATTGGAATAATTGTATTGATTGTAGCATACACATACAACAAAGGTTAGATACAAAGAATACTATTGACATCTGTAAGTAGGCTATAGGTTTGTATTTTATTTAATATTAATTAGTAATGTATTGTGTAACAGAATTACATATGGATGTAACAGAATTACGCTTGTGATTTAAATAGCTCTATATATGGGATAGGAATGAAATAAAAATGAAAATACAATTTCATTAATCAGTCAATAGGTACGGCACATTAAAAGTTTAACATAATTTTAGTCATTTTAAGTTTTAACAGTGGTAACAGAATTGCGACATGGATATAACAGAATAACATAATATGGCTGTAACAGATTTAAGCTTAATTGTGATTTAAATACCGGTAGTTTAATTATGTGATAAAGAGTGTCACAAAAATTAAAACATAACATGTCACTAGTCAGTAAATAGGTATGACATTTTTAAACATACAGTAATTTTATTCGCTTTAACAGTGGTTTAAAATAATTCTGTTACGATTCGGTAATTCTGTTACGCCTCAAATTAAATTAGCTAGTGATATATTCATATCAATTAGGGAATTATTTTGCTCCATCTTTAACATTTCAAAATAAAAATAATGAAAATATAATATTTATTTCACCTTTTAAAGAGAAATCGGTGCTTTTTTGTAACAAAATTACGAGTGTGAAACTCAATCAACATAATTCATAGAAAAAGGAGTTATAAATTTAGGCTAATACACTTTTAAAGCACACGCCATAGTGTTGAGTTAAACAACCTGAGGATTTAGTTCTCATAAGTCATCTTTGTACATTTTAATACATTTTTTTAAATAAGCATTTAGGGAAAGATTATGTGTAAATACGGTACTGAAATAAATACACTCGTTGAAATAAACCCGCTTAAAATGTAAAATAAATTTTTGTTTGTATCGAAATTTTCAGGGAATGATGTTTATGAACATACTACTATATCATTTCTATAAATGACAAACATTATTGTAAATATTTAATTTCTTTATGTTATGGTGGTCACTTATGTGTGGAATTGCCCAAATAGGTGTCATTTATTACCAATATTGTGAAAGAATAACCAGCAGTGGCCTGCCTACTCTTATAAAACACCTGTTCAAGGTTCCTATCTTGCAATATACATCCATTTTGAGCATTAATTTTATAATTTTAAAACATGCCCCCTCATTAACTCAGTTCTTGTTGATAATTTATTTTTACTGTTGGTTTTAGGCATTTTTTATTTGATTATTTTGCCTCTACAGCTTATCCGCTTAGCTTATTTTTGCTATATTTGAAACTAAATATTAACAACCTGTTTAACTTTTTCTAGGAAGCTCTGATGATGACCAAACACCAGCAAGAAGCAATGACCAAAGTTCGTTTTCAAACAATGACATACCCATGGATGAAGAAATATTTTCTGATAGCAAGTCTTCATCAGAGGAAAGTTTGAACAACAGTAGCACATCAGATGAAGAAAAAGATAATGAAGATATTGATTTCGTTAACCCACATGATGCTAGATACGATACAAAATTGCACCCTGACTGTGACTTTACTCTTGGAGAGGCTATTTATAAATTCCTTTGTATATACAGCAAACATTGCTTCACTAAAATGTGCCTCCATGATTTGTTAACATTTCTCTGTGATATTTTACCAAGGGGTAATGAATTTCCTAAGACAAAATTTCAACTGTTAAAAGTATTAAAACAATTATCACCCGGTATAACAGCAATTAAGCACAAGTATTGTGAGAATTGTCAACAATATTTGGGACAATTCAGTGAGGAGAATGTTCAAGCGTGCAATGTTTGCCAGTCAACACAAGTTAATGGGTTGTTCATCGAGTATCCTTTGAAAGATCTTATCAAAAATGCATTTGAGGAAATGCATTTGTACAAGTACATTGATAGGTACCAACGTGACATAAATTCAACCTCGCAGAATCACATTTCCGATATATCGGATGGGCAAGAGTACCGTAAACTTACAACTTTCAATAATAAGTATGATATTGTACTATTGTGGAATACTGATGGGGTGCCGGTTTTTAAAAGTTCCAATGCTCAACTCTGGCCTTTACAGATTGTTGTTGTTAATATCCATCCTGACAATCGACACATGTTTTTGCTGGTTTGTGGGTTATTTTATGGTCATTCTAAACCCAACATGAATTGTTTTCTTAAACCATTTGTTAAATCGTTGGAGGAGTTGGCCAGAGATGGTGTGCAGTGGCAACACCCTTTGAGTAAATGTGTTATAACTTCTAAAGTGTGTGCACCCATTGTTTGTGTTGATGCCATTGCTAGGGCACCAATGCAGGGCATCCATCAGTTCAATGGTGCATTTGGATGCTCCTTGTGTGAACACGAGGGCCAAGTGGTTCAAGTTAACAATGGGCATGGTAGGGTGTACCCAAATGTGGAACCTACACCTTTATTACGTACCGGTACTAATATGCTGATGCAAGCAGAACAATTACTAGTGACCAACAAATCCCATGTGAAAGGTGTTACAGGACCATCAGTGCTGTCAATGGTACCACATTTGGATTTGGCATCAAGTTTTATTCCAGATTATATGCATTGCCTTTTGCTGGGTGTTGTTAGACAATTTCTGACCCTGTGGGTCGATTCATCAAACCATGGTAATGATTGGTATATTGGTCGTCAGGTTAAGGTTATCAGCAACTATCTCCTCAAAATTAAACCACCAAATTTTATAACACGGGTTCCACGTTCCCTTGCTCTTAGAAAATATTGGAAAGCTGCGGAATTCCGTTCATGGCTTCTATATTATTCAGCTCCGGCTCTTCAAAATATCCTTCCAGCAAGATACTTCCAGCATTGGCTTCTGCTCATTTCAGCATCATATATACTACTTCAAAATTTAATCTCATCACAGGAACTTGAACTTTCAGAGCTTTTGCTGACCTCTTTTGTTGATGATGTTAAAAATCTATATGGCATTCAACATTGTACTTTTAATGTCCATCAACTCTGTCACTTGCCCTTGTCAGTAAAACGATGGGGTCCACTCTGGGCCACATCAGCTTTTTCATTTGAAACTAATAATGGATATCTAATGAAACTTATAAAAGGTACTCAACATGTTGATGTTCAGCTAACAAATACTCTTCAAGTAATGAATGGAATGTGCAGCCTCTCCAATATAATAAGTAAGAATAAGACTAGGTTGCAGAGTACAGAAACACAGGTACTTGGTTTACCCTATGATATCATTATACCTTATGAAATAAAACATGTCTTGCAACTGTTTCTGCAACTTGACACGCTTGTAGGTTTAGAAGTATCATGCTACAGTCAGGCTGTTATCAATGGAGATATTTATAACTCTCGGCTGTACACAAGAGATGTTAAGCGGAACAGCTATTCAGTATGCTTTAAATATACTGCAAATGTTCTTTATGGAGAAATAGTTAATTTTGTGAAAGTTAGCAATCAACTCATTTGTATTATAAAAATCTTAGAGGTTGATCGTTCTCGACAGTTTGTACACCGGGCAACTACTGCAAAGCTTAATCATATAGTTTGTGTGAGGCGAAGCAATAGGCCAAGGGTAGTTGCTATTTTGCCAAGTCAAATTCGCCATAAAGTTATTCGTGTGCATGATTTTGTAGTCTGCAGACCGAACCCATACGAAGTGAATTTGTAGTCATCGTCATTTAATCTTTCACCTTCACTAATTTCACCAACTCTAATTCTGGTAAAATGATCAAAATGCGTGGCTCTCTGTAATCTAATTTAGTGATAAATTCCATGGAGGATGATCGTGCATGGATCTTCCATTGTTTAGTGACGGTTCACGCCGATGTTCTTGTTTAGAATAGTATAGTTTCTAGGTTTGTTTATATTTTCGCGTATCATCTCTTGTATTTCTCGTTGTGATCTGATTCACCCTGGTTACCCCTCTTTTCCCCTCTTCTTGACTAGTTTTTCTGTCATCTCTTCTCTCGCGATTAGACCTCGCGAGTCAGTTGCCCGTCTACCTTCACAGGGTGAAGTCTGTGCTCTTGGCTGCTCCGAGAGCAAATCAATCTTCGATTCTCAGTCATATTCAGTGCGAAGTGTACAGTGCACCAGTTCATCTCCGTTCTAAAGTTCGCCCGACTTCCAGTCCACACTCAAGCTCACAGTTCGTTCGCCATCCAGTTCATACTGCAGTCTTGGGTTCGATGCCTTCCAGGCACATTTTCTTACTTCATTCTATTTCCTTCCAAGCTCGAGCTCTTTAATTCTTTCCTATCTGTTACGTGGTGTGCTCACCAACTACGTCACCACGCTTACCTGCTCTGAACTTCATTTCACACCCGCACTACATCTTAGGGTAAGTTCAGTTGCTAAATTCAATTTTACAGTCCACAAAATACCATTTTCTCAAGGCCACGGCCCCATCATGTTTTGGTCCTCCGAGCCCGGGATATTATCAGTTTCAATCATCTTTTGGTAATCCTTCTCGTTTGCACTGTGCTATCCTGTTCATTCCGGCTTAGACGCCCCATGTTCATTTCTCGTTATGATGTACGCATTATGGTTCACATTCGCTCTCTCTGGCGTGTGAACCATTGTTCTCTCGTTTGTCCGTGATAATCACGGGAATTCTAATTAAATTGTATCGATCTGTCTTTTCTTGTTTGTTGTATGCTTTGCATAATTCAGTTTTATTATGCAAGCTATATTCTCGTCACTAATCATGTCTTAGTGAAATTTTCTCGATCTCTTCTCGTCGCGCGCAATCACACGCGCACTCTCATTGTAGTGACACGTCATTCCGTCTTCTCGGCGCATTACTATTTTCTCGTCCGTGTTTACGATTTATTACGTAATATTTTCGCTCAGTTATGACATCAGGTCATTGATCCCTCTTTTGATGTACGTCTAGTTACAAGGGTAACATTGTTTTACGTATTTCTCGCTCGTTTTTTCTCTACTTTCTTGTAAAATTGTTGTTATTGTATTTTCTTGTTCACAATGGCTGAACAACTTCTGTTGGAACAGAAGAAGCTCGTAAATAGACGTGAACTCGTTTTTTGCCTCCGTCCAGCGAACTTACAATGCTTTCGCAAATCTCAAACCTGAAGAGGTTGACTCGGTCAGACCTCGGTTCGAAGATTTGTCTACATTGAAATCGAATTTTCAAGAATTCATTGGCAATCGCTGACTTAAATGCCCAAGTTACTGCGCCTGCTAAGCCCATTGAGGTGGATAAGGTATACGACTCTTTCGAAACAGTGTTGTATGCAGCTCAATCTAGGTTTCTTGCCGCCAAAAAACTCGATCAAAGCCAGTCCATAACTGCAGCTGCAGCTGTGGCTCAAACGACGATAGCCAAATCTTCAATCACGTTGCCTACCATTGATCTTCCTACGTTCTCAGGAGATATTTCTCGTTGGCCAGAATTCTATTCACTTTTTAAATCTCTAATTGACGAAAATGAATCTCTCAACAATGTTCAGAAATTTCATTATTTGAAAACCTCTTTATCTGATGCTGCACTAGCTACAATATCTGTTGTCAAATCTCCAACGAAGGCTATCCGCTCGCTTTTCAAGCTTTGGTATCTCGATATCAGAACAGTCGGTTGTTAGCCAGTCTGTACGTTCAAAGGATTTTAGATTTCACACCTTTGAAATCCGCATCTCACGCAGGTTTGCAAAGTTTCCTCGCAGTACACAGGAATTCTGTCGATGCTCTGAAATCCTTAGAATTACCCGACTTGGGTGATTTCTTGTTACTCTCGCTCACCTTGGCCAACCTTGACCCGTCGACTCGTAAAGCTTTCGAGAGTAAACACTCCTCGCACACGACACCGACGTACAGCTCCGTTATTGGCTTCATTGAAGAGCAGTCTCGTACTCTTGAGTTGTGCGCGGTAGGCAAACAACCGACTAGTTGTGTCAAATCTCCTCAAAGGATTAATTCTCTTCTCGCGGCTCAAGAAACCGCTCCCCCCTCTGCCTCCTGGCGCGTGCCCTCTGACACCACGCGACTAGTATTAAGCAACATTCTTGCCCTGTTTGCAAAGCACCTCACACCCTCTATCAATGCGAGGTCTTTCGCAAACATCTCTTGATGACAAGTACCGCACGTTGCGACACCTGCAGCGATGCTTCAATTGCTTAGGCTCGCACTTGAAAAATCAATGCACTTCGAAGAGTGTCTGCAATACTTGTGGCAGCAATCGTCACCACTCCATGTTGCATTCGACAACCGTTGCTGTACCCCACGGCAACTCTCCGGGCAATGCCCCTCTCTCTCGGGACGTCCAATCATCATCTCTTGACGTCAGCTCTTCACCTCCCAGTGCCGGTTCTTCGAACCGAGTGCTCTCGTGCCACTATCGCGATACCCGAGATAGTCAACCCACAGTGTTGCTGGGTACCGTGCGCGCGCTCATTCGGGATTCTCTTGGTCACCTTCAACCCTTTCGCGCGGTGGTGGACCCTGGCTCTCAGGTCTCCACCATCTCTCAGTCGTTGGTGAGGAAGCTAGGCCTGAAGATGCAGCCCTGCCGCTCCGATCTGTCAGGCATAGGTCTTGCTGCCGCCTCTGCTCGCGGCAACGTGCGCTGCACTATCGCTTCCCGCCTCTCTCCCAACCGTACTCTCCATGTTGAGGCTCTGGTTTTACCGACCATCACCAGTCACCTCCCGACTTCTCAAGTCGCACGCGAAGTGTTCGAACGCTTCCGAGGCATGTATCTTGCTGATGATCGTTTTCACCATGCCTGATCAAGTAGACTTTCTACTTGGCGCCGACCTCTATCCAGAGATTCTTAATAGAGCCGGTGAGCAGGTCCGTGGACACAACCCTACGGCCATCAACACCATGTTCGGCTGGATAGTCCTGGGCCCAACTCGCTCTTTAGTAACGTCTTCCGACCCTCCTGTGTCTCTCTTCGCCTGCTCCTCGACCCTCGAGCGCAACTTGCGCCTCTTTTGGGAGACGGAAGAAACTCCTCGCCCTCCGGAAGTGGATCCTGAGGATCAGTTTTGTGAACGTCACTTTCTCGAGTCTCACTCCCGCGACTCATGTGGGCGTTACTCTGTGGCTCTCCCGTTTAAGCCATCTCGTCCTCCTCTCGGGCGTAATCGTGAGGTCGCACTCCAATGCTACCTTAGTTTGGAGCGACGCCTGCAACGGAATCCGAGCTCCATGACTCTTATCAAACGTTCATTGCGCGACTATGAGCAGCTGCAGCACATGCAACCTGCCTCTGCTCCTGCTAACTACGTCATCCCGCATCATTGCGTTCGCAAGCTCACCAGCTCCAGCACCAAGATGCGAGTTGTCTTCAACGCCTCTTCTCCGGACGAGAAGGGCGTGGTCTCTTAACCAGCTGCTCCTCAGCGGTCCGAAACTCCAACGTGACCTCCCGTGCGTTATCACCTCGTTCCGAACGCACACTATTGCCATCTGCGCGGACATTCGCCAAATGTACCGCCAGATCCTCGTCAATCCCTCAGATCGTGTTTTCCAACACATTTACTGGCGCCCCTCTCTCAGCTCCCCCGTTGTGGAATACGAGCTGAACACTGTCACTTACGGGCTGACTCCCTCGGCTTTTCAAGCCCAACGAGTGCTGCAACAACTGGTTCAAGATGAGGGGGACAGTTCCCTCTGGCTGCTCATGCCCTCGTCTCGCATACCTATGTTGACGACATCGTGTCTGGCGCAGAAACTCTTTCTGAAGCTCTCGCGCTCCAAAGTCAGCTTCAAGCTCTCACCGCTTGTGGTGGGTTTGAGCTCCGCAAGTGGGCAAGCAACAATCCGGTTGCTTTGAACGCTCTTCCCGAGGACCATCTTGAAACTCCCCTCGTCTTCTCCAGTGAAGAAGAAGGAGGAATCAAGATCCTGGGTCTGCTGTGGAACTCCTTCTCGGACAACTTCTCTTTTCACACCATGCCGTTCAAAGGGATCGTCACTAAGAGGACAGCGTTGTCATACATCGCACGCATCTTCGACCCTTTAGGCTTTCTCACCCCCTTCGTCTGCTGGATGAAGATATTTCTTCAACAGCTATGGTTCTCTCAGGTACAGTGGGATGATGTGCTGCCCGAGCTGCTTTCCGAACGCTGGCTCTCGGTCGTTGCTGAAGTTCATCAGCTCACCAACTTCCAAGTCCCGCGCGCCCTTTCCCCGCGCCTCGCACTCTCATTGTGTCGTCGGCTTCTGTGACGCCTCGGAAAAGGCCTACGCTGCTGTGCTGTATTTGCACTCGCAGACTAGTTCCTCCATTCCTCACGTCAGTCTCGTGCGCGCGAAAAGCAAAGTTGCCCCCGTCAAACCCTTGACGATTCCGAAGCTAGAGCTTTCAGCTGCTCTCCTTCTCTCTCGGTTGCTCCTCGCTACTTTGCCTTCGCTTGCCCCTCTCGACATAAACTCGGTCCATCTCTTCACCGACTCGCAGATCGTTCTCGCGTGGTTTTCCACCCCTCCTCATCGACTCAAGACTTTCGTTGCTACTCGCGTCGTTGAAGTACTCGAGAGCACGTCACCCACTGACTGGGCCCACGTGCGTTCTGAGGAAAATCCCGCAGACTGCGCCTCTCGAGGCTTATCCCCGGTTCAGCTTCTTGAACAATCTCTGTGGCTTTCTGGACCTGGTTTCCTCGGCTCTGCTCCTGAGCATGGCCTCGACCCCAACTTTCATTGGCTTCCGATTCTGAGCTCCTCGATCTGAAGCCCGCGGTCACTCTCGTCGCTCGCGTTAAAGACCCGGACCCTCTCTTGGAGAACTTTCAGAAGTTTTCCAGTCTCCTCAAGGCTCAACGTGTGTTTGCCTGGGTTTTCCGCTTCGCTCGACTCCTTCTTGCGAAGCATTCAAATGCACCTCCCCCCGTGGTCCCGTGGGACCCCCAGAGCTGAAGGATGCTCTAGATCTCTTCATACGACTCACCCAGCATCATTACTACTCCTTGGAGTTCCGCCAACTTTCGCGAGATCAACCTCTGTCATCCCGGCTCGCCTCTCTCAAGCCGTTTGTCGACCCCTCCGGTTTTCTCAGGGTGGGCGGACGATTGCGTCATTCTTCTCTTAACGAAGACGCTCGTCATCCTCTCCTTCTCCCCAAGGAAGCACACTTATCGCTCCTGATCTGCGATCATTACCATAAGGTTTCATTACATTCTGGTCCCCGAACCGTTCAGGCATTGATCCAGCAATCCTACTGGATCATGTCCTTGCGCGGTCTGCTTCGGCAACGAATCCATCGTTGTCTCACCTGTCATAAATTTCGTGCCAAGCCTCTCCAACCTCGATGGCCGATCTTCCCCGCGCCCCGGGTGAAAAGCTCTAGAGTTTTCTCCCATGTCGGGACCGATTTTGCGGGCCCTTTCATGGTGAAAACCAGCACTCGCCGGAACGCACCTCTCACCAAAGGTTATCTCTGCATCTTCGTGTGTATGGCCACCAAGGCAGTTCATCTGGAGATGGTTTCTGAGCTGTCCACTGAAGCCTTCCTGGCCTGCTTCGATCGCTTTCTCTCGAGGAGAGGTCTTCCCTCCCACATCTATTCCGACTGTGGGAGGAACTATGTGGGAGCTGCTAGACAGCTGCGTGAAGTCCACGACTCTCTTTCACTCTCTAAAGAGCCGATCTTTACTTCTCTCGCTTCCCGTCGTGTCCAATGGCACTTCAACCCTCCGTATGCTCCCAATTTCGGCGGCCTTTGGGAGGCAGTAGTAAAGTCTGCGAAATCACTCTTGTACCGTCTCATCGGAGACACCTCCCTCACTCATGAGGAGTACGCTACGTTGTTCGCCCGCATTGAAGCCGTGCTCAACAGTCGTCCTTTATGCGCCTCCTCAGAAGATCCAGCTGAAGGTGTCGATTACCTCAGTCCTGGCCATTTTTTGATCGGCACTCCCCTGCTTTCTCCCCCCGAACACCTGTTGGTTGAAAACATCAAGCCCTTAGCTCGGTGGCACCGTATTCAGCAAATTCACCAATCCTTCTGGCACCGTTGGGCAACCGAATACCTCCACACACTGATGCAACGCAACAAGTGGGTTCGTGGGAGCCCCGATCTCAAAGTTGGAGACATCGTCTTTTCTTTCTCGGCCACTTCCAGCCCCCTCTCTTGGCCGATCGGGCGAGTGGAAGCTCTCTTTCCTGGTCGAGATGGTGTTCCCCGCGTCGCCTCCGTTCGTTCGGCGTCTGGCGTTCTTACCCGACCAGTTAATAAACTGGTAACCCTCCCTTGTGCTTAACTGCCAAGAGAGATGCTCGTATCGTTTTCCTTCGTTTTATATTGTTAGTTTTCTTGTTGTTCTTGGTTCTAGTTTAAAAAAATGATTTCCTTTCATTTTTGGTGGGCGGTATATGTTCACGCCGATGTTCTTGTTTAGAATAGTATAGTTTCTAGGTTTGTTTATATTTTCGCGTATCATCTCTTGTATTTCTCGTTGTGATCTGATTCACCCTGGTTACCCCTCTTTTCCCCTCTTCTTGACTAGTTTTTTCTGTCATCTCTTCTCTCGCGATTAGACCTCGCGAGTCAGTTTGCCCGTCTACCTTCACAGGGTGAAGTCTGTGCTCTTGGCTGCTCCGAGAGCAAATCAATCTTCGATTCTCAGTCATATTCAGTGCGAAGTGTACAGTGCACCAGTTCATCTCCGTTCTAAAGTTCGCCCGACTTCCAGTCCACACTCAAGCTCACAGTTCGTTCGCCATCCAGTTCATACTGCAGTCTTGGGTTCGATGCCTTCCAGGCACATTTTCTTACTTCATTCTATTTCCTTCCAAGCTCGAGCTCTTTAATTCTTTCCTATCTGTTACGTGGTGTGCTCACCAACTACGTCACCACGCTTACCCTGCTCTGAACTTCATTTCACACCCGCACTACATCTTAGGGTAAGTTCAGTTGCTAAATTCAATTTTACAGTCCACAAAATACCATTTTCTCAAGGCCACGGCCCCATCAGTGACGAAGGAACTCAACAGTTGTCTCGACCCTGTCTGTATGTAAGAATGGGAGAAAAAAAATCCTCCTTTGAATCTGAAGGACGATACTGGGACATTTTCATTTAGCGCACTAAATATTGCGTTTTCCTAAACATTTTAAGCATATACAACTCTATTTTTAATATTTTACAATTTAAAAAATAAGACATTTTATGAGTAGGGGCTATTCATTCTTATATATGTGAACAAAATAGGCATTCTCTCGACAGGGTGCTTTAATTAATTTAATAAATAAAATGTGGCCGTTCCACACTGCATTTTTTATCGTGGTCATTTAGTTCGGTTTAAGCTAAAACGAATTAGGCATCTTCACTATTGGAATCGGACCTAAGTTAAATTGTTTGTCTACGCAGTCTTTTGCAGTGTTTAATAACATCACTAATTCATATTAACCCTTAAATCAAATTAGTTCAACCGTAAACTCGTGTGATACGTACATACGGAGCATTATGTTTGTTGTCATCATTCTGTGAAAAAGCCACCCAAAATCATTTTAAACATTTTATAAACATTAACTATTTTATAAAACAATTAAACGTTGGTGTCAACTCAGTAAAATAATAAATGTTTCTTCTTGGAATTTTTGTCTTTGTGACAAGTGACGTTTGTGACTTTCTGAAATTTTCACCAATTTAAATCAAATAATCTAATTTTAGGCAATTATCTCTTAATTAAGTGAAACTTGATAAGTCAAAATCAAACTGAAAAGGCTGGGCCACGTGGATGGAACTTTCGGGGTGACATCGGATGATCGACTCCAGCCATATGAGTGGCCGACCGGCCCATAATCGTAGACTAGAAATATGCAAATAACAGTTGAAGAGGTTATATGGCTTGTGTTAGTATGTGTAAAAAACCCTACAGCTCCGGAAAATCCGGGACAAATGGTAACTCTTCTACTATGCCCTGTTGTTTTTTTCGATGTAATATTAATATTATCATTAAATCTTTGTTATTCACTTAATTTTGTCTTTTTATTTTGTATAAGTTCCGTAAAAAGTAGAAACTTCCTGTTCCTTTTACTCGTCATACCGCAATAATAATTTTGGAACGAAGCTATGAACTTGGTATTTCAAGAATTTGCACAGCATGTAGCCTATGTAACCAAGGGTTGCATGTACAGAAAACATATTGGTCAACTAGAACAAAATCTGATCAAGTGCCAGACACACTGGTTCCAAATCTTGATCAACCTGATCAAATGCTTGACAACCTTGATCAACTAGAACAAAATCTGATCAAGTGCCAGACTTCCTGCATCAAAATCTTGATCAACCTGATCAAATCGATGACAACCTTGATCAACTTGAACAAGGTATGGTTCAATACCTTGATCACTTTTATCTGCCAGATCAAACAACTGATTAAATTTGATCTGGTTGGATCTGGCCAGAAAATTATCGGATCAAATTTGATCTGGGATTTTCATAAGGGAACAGCACTAGCTGCAGTTTCATTTTCTACATCAACATGTGTAACATCAATTTCTTGTTTGAAAGTCTTTGGCGATTCACATGCACCTACTGTTCTGTCATTTGGATTTATGTTATCTATTGTATTCCGTTTTGACTCACATTCGTTAGGATCGTCAGTTTCATTTTCATTGTCTTGTAAAGCCTAGAGCCGAATATTTGAAGGAAACTACGTTTAAAGTAACCATGCTTTTGTGTCTTGCGCTTTTTCTTCCCCCACGCCTCTTCTACGTGAGGATTGTGTGGATGCGTGTTGTTGACTTCGCTCTTTTTACTGTTTACACCGTTAACAGTTGAACAATGCTCGAATTCTGTTTCGTCGCCACATGTCTCAAGGCCAC